>JAGDQP010020173.1:0-31718 GCA_022664845.1 Lepisma saccharinum | reverse complement strand
TATACAATCGAGACCTTACTAAGCGCCATGTTCACTCAGTCTCTGTTCTCACCCATTGTCTATTGACGTCATTCACATGGCTACTTATTTTCCAATACGATCGAGCTTTCTGTGACATTGACATACTAACTTTGGACTACCTCAGAACCTAGATTTCTTTTACATGAGTTCAATTTTTTGTTTTTGTTTTGATGCAAGTTAATGCTGTTCAAATATTGTGGCGGTATTTTGCTGATACACTGTATACTCTAACAAGACAAAATAAAGTATATGTTTATCTCTGAGCCTGATAATAATAAATACCTGCTTTAGATATTAACACTGCGACGAAATAAAATAGTGCAGTCCGTATCAAGCAACACCTAAGCGCTGTGTATCTCATTTTTATGGTTCTCTTCTCCTTTATATGATAATCTGAAATTGAAAGAGAAGAATAAGATATTACACTTCAAAATGTCTCGTTTCTGTTTCCAATTTCTGTTGTATAAACTATCAGTATAAAAAAAACTTCGCGGTAAAGACAAGAGTGACGCAAGAATTCTACTCTCAAAAGAAGTGATATCCATTTTGCGAGCTACTTTATTTGTGTCACTATGACGGAAGTGTTTCCTTTCTAATAAAATTTGGAAATATAGTATCCTTCCGCCATTGTGACACAAAGAAAGTAACTCGCAAAATGGATATCACTTCTTTTGAGAGTAGAATTCTTGCGTCACTATTGGCTTTACCGCGAATTTTTTTTTATACTGATATCACTTATTTTGTAAAGCTGCCTATTAAAAAAAAAGTGCATAGTCTTCATACAAAAGGCCGATTTTGGGCCGTATCTCGAAAACGGTAACTCCTATCAACAAAATAAGCTTCAATTTGCTCCAACTTGTTGGGGACCGCAATTGACCCCCAAAACCTTCGCCACCAACCACTTTGCGCTACACCAAAAAGACAGACAGAATGGCGGAGGCCCTTTTCTATCATTTGTAAAAATTCTGTGATTGGGCTAAAAAGGTCATAACGTTTGAACCCCTTCACTGATTTTGACGTGTGATACACCGTTTAAAAAATATTGAAGCGTAAATTACAAGTCCGTAAGCTTCGGCCGCCTATATGGTCTGTGGTAAGTGCTATTATCAGAAATGTGAAATTCTGATATTTTTTTTTTAAACTGGATGTCGCGTGAGGTGACGCCAACTACCTGGAGTGGTCAGCAGTTGGAAACGAAGTACCGTTATGGTGAGAGATCTGGTCTGATTTTGATACGTAATTTGTAATAGTGAACACGAGTTAAATGATCTTGTTTAAAGTGAAAAAGTATATTGAAATACGAAATGAGTTTCATCACATGTGTGAATGTTCGAATTCTAAAGTTAATTTATCAGCTGGTGTTTCTGTGATTCGTAGGAAATATGATTTCATGTTAAATGGGCTGTGTAACCTATACCAAGTGTTATAGAAGTCGTCATATTGCTTATTTCATCGAAGCGAGTTCTAAAATTATTGAAAAGAATAATTATGAAGTGCTTGAAAGTTCTTATTTCCGTAAATCAAATATAGTGTATGTTCAGTTCCTGAATTATCTGGAAGTACAAGCTATGGAAAGTGTGTGATAATAATTAATAGAAGTGAACGAAAGATAGTGCTGGGGAGTATTCGTTATATTTAACCATTAGTTTCTATGTGAGTAGAGAGTGGACTATGGTTGTGGATAACTAGTTGTGTCCTAGTAACCTGTGTACAATTGTTTGGTCAAGGTATTCCTTATTTCACTAAATTAAGGAACGATTCCTATTTAGGGTTAGTTATACTCAAAAGTTTCATCGAGTTCATAATCTCCTGGTTAGGGTTCGTTATTTCAAAAAATTTCATTAGGGGAAAGTTGACTATATTGTCCAGAATTAAGGAAGTAAGTAATTTCTCACAGTAGAGTTAAATACAGCTCCGAAGATGGGAGAATAGTACACATTATTAGTGATTATACTAAAGTTCTTTTTGTTTTGGTCTTAACTCGGTCAGTTTTGTTATATTACCTTTTTTTTATACTGGAGTAGATCTAGATCAAAGAAATCTCAAAGTGATTACAAAAATTCATTTCCTTTCTTGCAATTCTAACATTGATACCTAGATGGAAGAAATGTGTATCTTATTCGTTATTCATACAGAAATCTGAAAAGAAAAAGATTTACAATAAGTCACAACTATTCATATCAGTTATTTGAGTTTATGATTGAAACTTTTAGTAGAAGTAGGATTAGCTATAGATTCCATTTCCCTTGGTATAGTGAATAGTACCTCAAACTAAAATACTGAGGACCATTAGTGTTCCGAGTGATAAAGGTTGAGAACCACGGATCCAGGATTCTAATGGAAGATAAAGGTAATAAGTGTTTCATTTTTCCGTATCATATCCAGAGAAGAGAAAAATTAATCCAGTGAAACATAACCAGTTCTCTTACTAACTGGCTAGGATTATGTTTCATTTTAAGATTGTTGTCTTTCTGTTTGAATTAAGAGCATTTTGTACTGCAGGTATAAATTCCTCTTCTGATTGTGGATTGGTTGATAGCTGTGACCAACATTCTGGAGTGCTCTTTAAGTAACCTTTGTCATTCTCCCATCACCAAATATGTGAAAATGGGGAGTGACTGGTTGATAAGAGAAACAACTAATCTTATCTATGATGAAAAAAAAATATGATGGTTGAAATGTTAAGGAGTTTGACCTTAGAAACTCATCTATGGTTTTCTAACTATTGTCCATTTATATGAGTATTTTGAATATCTTATGATTAGTGTTCTTAGCTCTGTCAACACTACAATACACTAAATCAAAGGCTTCCGTCACATGTAATAAAACAAAGATTTATTACCATTCAATTATCTATAGACTTCAATATTTTATCTGTAAATTCTAAAAGGTCTGCGGTTGTGCTGTGACACTTAAGGAAGTCGGATTGGATAGTAAGCAATCTATTATTACTGTTCATATAACGACGATTATTGAAATACTACTTTTCTAACGCTTTCATATAATTGGTAATACGCTGATGAGGACGAAGGTCATTCAGCTATTTCACAAAAGAATTCTCGGCTAACCATGCAACTTTTGTCTGTTTCCATGCTTCTGCAGAACAACCACTAAGGAAGAAGATGAAATTGTAGATAAAGATTAGAGATATTAATAAGAAAAAAAATACTTGCAACAGTTCGTAATCACTGTATCACATATTATGTGAATCATAAGCAGAGGTGTAACTACATTTTATAGCCCCCCACAAGAGAATATCCAAGGCCGGAGGTCGATTCGGCCCATTGAGAGGCTAAGGTGAAGGGTACCCCGCATTGCGGGGTTTTGCGCCATAGTAGTTACGCCCCTGACCATAAGTATGTAGAAATTAAAGTATTGATATCTTACCTGATGGGAGCAGAAACACTTTGAAGTATAAAATCTAGATTAAATGTATTTTAAACGTTCGTGTCTGTTATAACATATCATATCTGATGAAAAAAAAAATCTTTATCAACATAGATACTTTGTTTCTTTGCATCTACGAACCATTGTTGACCTTTGGAAAGATTTTGGAGTTTCTGTCTGGCTTTTGTTCTCTTTAAGCTTAACGATAAAGAAAGCAAGGAAAAAATATTGGAATCTAACCGAAGCGAAGTCCACTGATATTTGTTGAGCATGTCTGTGAAATTCACTAGCAATAACTGAAAAATGAATGAGCGATAATTGTCTATTAAATTAGGTAGGGCCTAGATATAACGCAACTACTATTACATGTACAATTTTAGGAGAAGGTGGTGTTTAGTGGCGACATCAAGTGAAAACTAATTGAGATTAGTGGGCATCATTATGCGAAAAGCTTGTAATATAGACTAAATCTTCTCTGTTAAATACTATCTGGACTATGACGTAATGATCCATTATCTACGTTTTTTATTTAGTTCTAAGCTGTTGTCAAGGATTGATGAGAACCTTGTAGATGGCAACAAGAGCAGGCCAGCCATACTCACTCGTAGAGCATCAATTGCTTGACAAGACATTGCAGAAATTAAACGGAGAAATTCCAATCCTCGATTTTGTCCTATCAACCATATTTCCCAAATCATTTGCTAGCTTAAACTCTAACTCTTCAAACCCAAAGACATTTCTGATTAATTTGTCCATGGTGTTTTCGTGGAATGCTGTCCACAGAAAGAAAAAAGTTCAAAAACCTGTTTATGCATTAATCGCTCTAATGAATGTAGATATGTCACTACACATCTTGATGGACATAACATAGAAAACCAAGAGGATCTTATTTTAGGTACATTCCTGAGGCACATTTTGAGTCTGAATTAACAGCATAGCCGATTACTGGGTAGTGATATTTATCATTGAAACAATAGTGAATTTAAAGTTCACACAATGGACATTTCCGGTAGATTTTTTTTTATTGCAGTAAAAAAATCTTCTGCTAAAGCAGATTTTGGAAAACACTTTCTTTTCTTTCTGTGTTTGGTTTATCAAGAGATATCAAGCCTTGTTTCCAAACATTTCCACTCGCGCGCTTAAATCAACCGCCGCCATGTTATGAACAGGAACTGCCTGTCATTGAGCTACAGGCTCTAGTTGGTTAGTTTGTATTGCTAAGAACCGATAGCACAAATAGATGAAAAGAAGTTGTGTGTTTGGTGCATAGTTCCTTTGTTCAATATCACGTCAATAAATTTTTCTTAGCGAGCTTTTTTGATCGGAATATGAAGCGAGGTCGTGTCAATCACGCGCGCCAATGAAATCTCGTAGTGTTGTTACGTTACACACGTGTAATACAATTTCCAGATCACCATTTGCAATGTGTTGCAGTGGGTGAGTCGTTAAGGCGTCAGCTTGTTGAGTGAAAGAACCCGGGTTCAAATCCCGATGAAAGTAGGACTTCTTTTCGGTTCTTTAATTTCAAACTACATTTCTACCAGTTCATATTTATTATTAATAATTCCTCTCTTGCATTTTCGTGGATCAACTGTGTAAGTTTTCGTCGCCCGTATTCACTACCTATTGAATTTAGGTTTAAATTCGTATTCCCCTTCGAATCGTATTAACCACCGCAGTAAACCTGGTTTCACAGCTCGCATTTGAATCGAATTTAAACTGACGAAGAGTAGCGATAGATTGAAGGTACCGTACTCGGCATTTTAACAAGTCTTTACATGCAGTAGTACTTCACGAAGTTTTCAATGTATACGGTGGCATAACACGTTGCAATGCATTTTGAGCACACAAAACAAATTACAAGTAAAGAAATGACTGACATGGGAAATATGCACTATCCCAACTTGCGATAAATTTATCACTATTTGATGTAAACTTCACGACATTAGCGTCTTGTTTTCCTTCCGCAGTGGGTGTCATGACACTGCCCTGTATTAGCTATCTATTGAGCTCTGTTGAGTTGGAACGGCGAGACTCTGGCGTGAATAATAAAGCTTCAAGAAAAGAAAAAGCACGTAAGAAACAAAAATGTAAGCTGAAACTATTCTATTGAAGTTACTATTACGTTTCGTAGAAGTAAAACCAAACATGTTTCTTGATAGGGATTCCATCGTCCTCCGGTGAAAGAAAAAGGTTGCAAAAAGTCTACGCGCTAATGAGTTACGCCACAATGACAACACAGCACACTTGACATAAAATAGTGATAAGCAGAACATTATAAATTGAGAGAATACTATGTCATACATTTCAGCCATTTCTGCTGTTAAAGACATGTACACTACATGTCTTAACTTGTTCAAATGTCACCGTAGGCTTGTATATCAATTATTTCGTTAAGTGATCATGTGAATATTCTTTCTTTTTCATGTGTTTTGTCTTCCAAGAAACATAGCGAGAAACAGTATATCTATTGAACTACTACAAATTGCTTACGTCAAACCAATCAGAAAATGAGTTTTGTTGAATGACGTAGGAGGTAGAATTCTCCAATGTTTCATGCTACATTTCTACGTAACGAAAAACCGTAGAGTTAAAATTAAAAATAAAACTCGACATATATTTTGATCTGATGCACACTATGAAATTGTTAAATATATAAGGACGGTGAAAACGGAAATGTCCATTGTCATTTTTTTTGTGTAGATGAAAACCCTGTTTAGCTGCATTTAATAAAATGATTTTAAAATAACTTAGGATAAAAATAGAACTTCAATGAAAATGAGAAACGAGAGAAAAGAAATGGAAGTTGAGAAGTGTTTTATTTTGAACATAGTGTAATTGTTAGTATTAAGATAAAATAAGAAGAAATAATTTAGGAGGACAGCACTAATCTTCAAGGGCTAATGCAGGACATTGAAGCAGTATTGGGGAAAGAGTACAAGTTCAATCCTATTTCCATCTGTCTTCCTTACTGAGATTTTGTCTGGCATACGAGAGGAATACCCGAAGTACTATTTTGAACAAAGCCGAAGACTTTCGTTTTCCCCTCCCACTCCCCCAGTGGACAAAGTTTGCAAGTTAGACAATTAATTATCTGTAACCTCTTATGCTGATGTTATAATCTCTATTCAGTACTTGCTAAGAGAGAATACTTAATTCAATAATGGAATATGATTGAAGTAAGATACAGAGTTCCAATATGCTCTATCTAACCTTTGAAATTGTTTCTAATTGTTTGTAAGGAGTGACATAGAATTCTGATGGGCATGGCCAAAATATACACTTATTAGAAAATAATCCCGAAAAATGTCGATGAAATGTTTTGATTAATAATGGCGTAGGAAATTATTTAAACAATTGGTACGTTTAGGCCATATTGTGTGACGGAGTACCCAATATAATCACTATATATTTTGTGTTTGAGAAAAAACAGACAAGAATTAAATTTTACAATACTATTTGTGTATTTTGCAGTATATCTGAAGAAATTACATATGAATCAAATTGTACAAAACGTTAATTTGAATGAAAATTCAACATTCCCCACATCAACTTCTCCATCTACTGACCTCTGTTTAAAACATGCTGTTACCGCCCATACAATTCATTTTATTTTATCTTATCTTCTGTTTAAAACACACACACACAAGTACCGCCATCTGTTGGATTTAACACGTATTACAACGAATAAAGCGAATGTATTGAGTTCCCGTACCTTATTAATAGTCAAGAGTTTGAATGCTAAGCTGTTCAGTGACTTGCTTCATTCAACGGGTGCGTGTAAATCACGGTATTCATCTCGCAAGTTGAATATCGCGAGCTCAAACCTGGGGCAAGCAATTCTGTCACAGAGACAAACATTAAGATTCAGCTCTACTTTGAATATGTGGAGGACATCTTATGTAAGTTCAGGAGATCACAAGTTTTCAACTGCCAGAGTTGCCCATAACATTTTTTTGGGAAAATTAACAAGTTTCAAATTTTTTTGTTTTGTTTTGTTTTGGATCGTTAAAACTCAAATAGGTGTTGCAAAAGATAGAACAGATTTGTATAAGATACCTTATATTTTGATATAATAGAGTAGGGACCTCGCTTTCCCGGTTTAACATAAGTCTTACCGGACTGAAAAGATCCCAAATTCTTTACTATAGCAGACAGTATTAATAATGCTTTGCTGTGACTATAGAGAAGTTGAAATAGGCTCATGACATGAATCAGGGATCTTACCTCTTCTCTTCATACTACCGCCGTTCTTCTAGTTGATGTACCACCTTCGTTATGCCCTCATTATAGCAATCTTTAATTTGGTTTTGGAAACAACTATTTTGTAACAGAAATGAGTTCCTTGTCCGAAGAGAAATGGCACTCTCGTATCGGTTCCTTCATTTTGAGGAAGGGGAAGAAGTCTAGGCTTAGTTGATAAGGGCTTTCTGAACAAGGATCTAACCATACTTCCTTACTAGCTCAACTGTCTCCGCTGCCTTCGCGCGGGGCATTCGCAGCCCAAAAAAGCACACCTTTGGTTAACTTCCCCTGCTACAGTATTTTTGCTTGAGCCTCACGTAGCCATTGAAATAGGTTTCGGTAATACTGTCCTACTAAACTGCCAGATTCTAGGTAACCTGTCAGAATCCCCACTTGTCAAACTCAAAGCAGTGATAGCATCATCTGTTTGCAGAGGGCTGTTTTTTTTTAGGATGATGTGGGATGCTTCCAATCTATGGTCATGGTATTCGATTTAGCATCATAATGGTGCAGCCAAAATTCATCCATCGTTGCCGGTCTTTACAAACAAATACATTCTGACACATCGGCAAAATGGTGCTAAAATACTCTATTCTTTGTTCCTTCTGAAATTGAGTCAACAAACGCTCAACCTACTGGGCAGATACTTTGAACAAATGCAAATGTTCATTAAGTATGGTCAAAACTGAACCATAACGTGTACCAACCTCATCCGTTAACTTAGAACAACTACTAATGTTCATGAAGTATGGTCGAAACTGAATCATAACTTATACCAACCTCATCCGTTAACTTTAAACAACTTCAAATGTTCATGAAGTATGGTCGAAACTGAACCATTACGTATACCAAACCAATCTGTTAACTTTGAACAACTGCAAATGTTCATGAAGTATGGTCGAAACTGAACCATAACTTTTACCAACCTCATCCGTTACCGTAGGGATATTTAATCTTTTGTACAAGAGCATTAGATCTCGCCCTTTTTCAATTATGTCATACCTAATAGCATTGGACACAGTAGACTTGCAACCAGTTCGACACATCAGGCATGCAAATCTACAGACAGCTTGACATGACACTTTGTAAGCTTCTTGAAACAAACTTAAAACGAAAGTGTTGGTTCACACTTTACAAACTTGCAGCATGTGTGTCAGGGTACACGTGCTGCAAGGATTCAAGTGTGGAATGTCACTGTTGGTACGTTCGCAGTAACTTTCCATCAAGTTAACAATTATCATATTTGCACTTCAAAGCTTGCAGCACGTTTACTTTAGACAAAAAAGACAATTTTCACATAACAAGCTAGAATCAAGTCACTTGAGCATTTGATGCAAACGTCTATGTTATTAGGGATTAATCAATGGCTGAGCAAGGTCGCCCTTCCATTAATTCGTCCTCAATATTTAATAGAAGGACAGTGATTCACATATACAACTTTCATTGAATAAGAAATCTATTTTCCCAAAAGCTTGACCACATTTCGGTATTTGAATTTTACTGGGATAACACTTTCCGTCATGTTACATGTCTTCTCGCTGCTCCAGACTCCTAATAGAAATACACATACGATTAAGTTCTATACTCATGTGCTGTTTCGCAGTGCGTGCAATGTTTCATATATCAAGCTGAATGTCTACTTCCTTGTCAGGGTAAAACGTTCTTTATCCATCTCTGTATCGGATACAAGGGATCTTATAGGCAAATGGGGCCTTTCGCATGATCAAGACGTAAGGCAAACGTTATGTATCAAATGAAAGCTTTAGAGAATAGCAATCCATTGGTGTAATAAATTAATTGAAGAGTGGAAATGCCAAACGTTATAAGTGCCATTTTTTGAACAAAGCATTTTTGTCCACAATCATGTTCAATGTGCCTACTCGCATGTCCCCATCCTAGTTCCAAGTACGAAATCAATGTTGAAGAGGCTAAAATAATCACATTATTTGGAAGTCATGCGTTAAATCCATTCCGTTTTCTGCTTCTCCTATAAATTGGCACTTTGAACGTTTGGTATTTCCACTGTTCAAATATTATTCCCGTGGAGTTTGCTGCAAATTGAGTTATTATCATACAGGCATTCAGAATGTTCCACGCAGGACATATTCTATGGTGGTGTAACTTCGTAATCAGAGAAGAGACAGCTGTAACTCAGCAACTCATAACATTTTGATAGAGAAGCAAGGGGGGGTACTTACAGCGATCGGAAATATAGTGTGATCAATACGTTGTGGAACCCCCTATTAACACGACGTTTTATAACAGGTTTCCAGCGTACTAGACACACATTATCATGGAACTTTCTTGCTTCCTTAACACAAGTATGTTACCAAGCTACTATTGAGTCACACCTGTCATAGTTTCAACGCTATTAGCTCCTAGATCGGGCATTTTCAACGTTGTCGATTTTGTCAAAACCCGATGGGATATCAATTAATTGCCGTACTCATAACATTTGATAGATAATACTTGCTTTGCACACAGTATCACTTAAAGTCAACATAAGGTTTGGCCAAGTTTTTAGGACCTTCTCACCGTAGTGACATTCCCAACAGTAACGTGACCTTGACTCTACTACTATCTATCAGCGTTTCGCTGAAGTACATGAGAATGATAAGGAAACGTGCTAAAGCGGTGTCAGGCAGCTCTCGCAGCCTATCGTACTAGGTTGAACATCGAATTGCTGGTCCGGGTACGATTCCCGCCAAGTCACGTTCCTTATCGTAATTCTTTTCTGTAGGAAATTAATTTTGTTGCTTGTATTTATTTAATGATTGCTCCCTTCTGCATTTTCAACAATTTTCACAATTCACAGAAGTCAGGTTAGATTTTTTCACAATAACAAACACATGCACTACATATAAATCAAGAGAGTTTATTGAAAACATATAGCACATAATATTAACAGTACAAGTTAAACAGCATTAAGAAAGAGATATATGGAAAAGTAAACTTGAGATTTATTTTCAAAAATAATCTTCTGCTGTCGATATTCTTCCATTACCATGTAGCGTTGGTAGTAGATTTATCTCTGTTGAAAAAATACAGAAAGATCTATTACAGTATTCAATAAATGTAATACGTAGATAAATACTAGCATGATTTTACCATATTCTTGAGTAAAATAATAAAAAATATAATTGTGCTACTCCGAAACAAAAGTTTTCAAGTCTAGTCGCGATCGGAAATAAGCTTCACACAGATTAATTTTACTTTTCCGCTGCATCCAACTATGCACTGTATTCTTTACTAATCCTACTCCTTCTGGGTATAAAGCGTTTCCCAAAGTCAGCGTTTGTTTGTTAAATCTTATTAAAATTTGTCACATGTTCCTATTTTCTGGAAAATTGTGGTTTCAAGACTTAATAAATTTTGTTTCAGAGCTGCTGAAATCATGCTGCTTTGTTACTGTTTCGATCCCGTTGTACAAAATATTTTAACCCCGGATTATCAACGCGCCGATCATTATAGTAATACAATGATCGTAATATAACGTTTAAAATGGCGGCACCCTGTCGGTATAATGAAAACAACAGAACAGAACTGACCTTCGTAACCTACGTTAATCCTTCCTAACATAGTTATTATAATGGATATAATAATATAAGACTGTTTGACAGGAAAAATGAAGAGAAAATAGAATTTGGCATATTACAACTTCTACCGTCTTTACTATTATGATCGGACCCTCGAATATTTTTTGAGTCGTAGATTAAATAATCATAGCAAATATCATTCTCTAATTTCATTTCGTTCCACCTGGCGTCAGTCTAGTGAAGTACAAATGAAATCATGATGACAAACCATTTGCAATATCTACGCTTTTAATGTTTGTGGACCATTAACATGCACCATCAGGTTCTGAACTCGCATTTTGTGCTTTTTGCGGTTTTCAAATTGAATGCAGAAACAATAAGGGCTGATTTTCATGAAAGCTTGCGTTGCTTGAGATTCGGGTGAATAGCCAATTGAAACACGTGTTACACTTACGGTACCTTACAATAAAACACGTGTTTCAATTTGCTACTCACCCAAATAGCATGGAACGCAGGCTTTCATGAAAATCAGCCCTAATTGCACACTAATACTATTTCATTCCTAGTTCACCTACACTAACGCCAGATGGCATGTAAGATATTGGGAAAATTGTTTTTAGTACCTAATAATTATTTTACCTATGACTTGCTTCATGTATAAGATCCAAACTACCCGAAGAAATCTCATATCCGAAGTTAGGTGCTGGTAAATAATTTAACACATGTTCCTAACATAAGAACTCTTTAGGTTAAATAATGTTCGGACAGGCTATGTTTTACTAGCCTAGGAAAGATTAGTATGTGACCGATAAAACTTCGAATCAAATATGTTAACATTACCCATGGATGTAACGCCGGTTTTCGATTAATCTTTCCTGGATGATTGCGTCTTATTGGTTGGCCTATGCCTGGGTGTGTGGAGAAAAAGAATGGAGGAATATCTAGCTAAGGAAGAGAGGAGGAAGATTGGAATATCTTAAATATGGCATTGTACGAAATGTGATGTTCAGTTGGTTTTTTTTTTATCAATTACACCTGCCAAGTACTCATGGATTGTGTTGGCTTCAATTTCAGGTCGCTAGTAGTAGATCCGTCTCCTGTATCTGAGTCCATGAACATCACCAAGTGCTCAAGTATACTATACTATACGTCACGTAGAATCAAATAAAAGACAGCACACATACATTAGTTGAATTGCATTTTATTTATGACATTTAGGCATCTAAGGCTCAGGTCGGAACAGGGGAGAGGAAAGGATTTAGAAGGGTATCGGCCAGAACCTATGTTGAAGGTGCTATTCCAGCATTTGCCTGGAGTGACTGAGGAAAAACCTCAGTCAGGATGGTCAGCGGCTGGAATCGAACCCACTACCTTCCGAATGCTACGCCAACTCTCTACTACTGAGTTACAGGCATCACCGCCCAAAATCAATCGGGTATCACTAACAAATAAATATTGTTAAAGTTAAAACACAGGCCAATTATACGGACATAAAATGTTCATTCTTATCTGGGACACCTAGTATTTCATGTTTCCCTAAATCATGATATCTTTGAATTACAATCCAGTCAGTAGCATAACCATAATTTTATCCAATGCAAGGAATTTTTTAAGACCCTTCTAGCAGTATCTCTGACATGCATTTCAGCTAATTCTTGCCACACATAAAAAAAACAGAGACCAGCTGTTGAGAACAGCGTTGCCAGATTTCTAAAATGGAGATTCGATCCCGATTGCATGAAAATTCACGTCCAGGCATAAAAATCGAAGTTCCCCTGTAGACCCCCTTGACACCTGGGCACCCGCTCAGCGCGGGGTCTAATAGCATTGTAGTTACACCGCTGTATGCAGTCAACTAATTATAAAATTGTGTTTGAAATAAAGCTGTGTGTGATGTGAAATAGGTTTTGACAAATTTGCGTTTGCGTCTCTGTCGATAATGAAGTGACAACACAATATATGAGTTAATAAAACGATTTTCGTTGAAAATAAGTCTTTAGGTTACTAATTACTCATGCTCAAAAGAGAACATTGTCGGTAAGATTGAAACATGACCATCTGAACTTTTAAAAGAACCAAACTTACTGTAGTTGAATCTGGTACGGTATAGTTGGATAATTCTTCATGAACAACGGTCAACAATGGATTTTCGCCCCACCAACAATGATCCAAGTAATCATCATAATTGACTGCCCAGACCATGGCGCCACCGTAGCCGTTATCTTTGATAAACTGCATTTTGTATCTTATACTCTCACGGTCGTCGTATCCTATCCAATCTACTCCTGTGTTCAAGAGAAAAGAAAAGCAATTGAATTAAAATACAAACACAAAGGGTTAATAATTAGTAACTGCTACTTAAGGGTTAATTTAGTAACTTCACAGTTAATTTTTTAAAAGAAAGAAGACGCGTAACAATGCCATTCCAAACTAGAAGGACACACTGCCTATCACTAATAAGTCAATCATTGACCCGGTTTATTCAACGTCGAAACGGTCTGTCGAAATGTAATGTTTTGAATATTAAAAAAAATAATAAATCCGTAGATGATATTAAAAATGAACAATTTGGAGTGTGTACTAAACATACAGTTCAGTAAATACCAAAAGATTAAGTATTGATGTTAATAAATAATGAAGTGTCTAAAGTTGAAAAGTCTAAAGAGGGTTTCGTGAAATTGTGGGCTAGCGTGAGTTTACGTGAAATACGTTTCTGAAGTCGTAGGTAAGGGTATTTGACGCTAGCATGGGGTAATAATGCAGTAGCCAGGAGACACTTATTTCGTCTCGAAATAAAGAGGGAAATGGATCCTAAATAGATACAAATTGTTAATGAGTATACTGCCGTATCGATATGCATTTTCACGTCTCCCTTTTCATTTAAGAAAATCAATCGAGATCCAATATGGCGGACTTCAAGAAGGCGGCCATGAAGAATATACCCTCCACAAGGTAGCGTCTTCAACCCAATACCCATTACTAGCTATTTTCTTTGCATTTCTTTCAGGAATTTAAAAGTATAATGGTATTTCAACACTTTTATATCACTCTCCACAGATTTATCATTAATATCTCCCAAACAAATTGCGCTCGGATTGTCACAATTTGCATGCGCACATATTTGGACATCCTAATCATGACGCAGTTGGAAAAAACTCATAACATTGTTCTGCCCCATCAGTATGTTCTTGTTAGTATTCGGTGCCATTCTATGGATTCTGCCCAATTCTACACTTTAACCAGTGTGGGTCTCTGGTGACTGAGTATAGGGACGTGCAGCTGTCACTGTCATTTCACTGTCTGTCACCGTAGTGCACGGCATTGAGTGTAAACTAGGGCCAGATATTCATAAGTAGCGTAACAAAAACAATACTATTCAAACAATTTCCCGCCAATTTCTCTACAACGACTGGTCAATGGCCACCTAATACTTTACACACAAACTCAGTTTTTATGCTGATTTTAAATATGTATTATCTTTTCTAGATCTGAGTGTCCACTTCAAATAGTGTTACTTGTTAATAGTACCCTATATATTGTATACCTTTAGAGACATACCTTTGTATGCAAAAGGTGCTAGTCCAATGTCATCCCACTGTTCAATCCAACCGTCTTCGACTATAAGAGTGGTGCATATCTAGAAAAAAAAAGGAGCAATCGATGAAGACGTTGAGGAGTATAATATCGAATTATTTATAGTTAGATAACAAACGAAATAACTGTTTTGACTTTTTTTTTGCTTCAGAAATAAATGTTCTTGAATGTTCTTTTATTTAAAAAGAAAATAGTATTTGTAAGCAAAGAAAAGTAAAAAAAAATAAAATATATATATTGAAGATAAGAATTGCATATTGATTTTACCTTCTCGCTCTACGTAGCGATACTGGAGTGACTACTTTAGACGCCAGAGCAAGTATTTAGACTCGATTGTCCACTTCTAGTCTAAACCATTATGGACACAATTTTCAGATTTCAGTTGTATACGCTTCTTATCGCTGTGCGGCCCGTTTTTTTATTTGTCTTACTTCCTGAGTTATTCATATAATAGTCTACCGTACTCTGTATTTAATAGAAAATACTGCAAAGCATTTTTCGTTTTTTTTTTTCGAGAATTAGGACATAGGCCTAAATAAAAGAAACGGGCCGCACAACCATATCAAGCGTAAACAACTGAGTTAGAACCGAAAATTTGGTCCGTATTGGTTGAGACTGGTTGTGAACAAACGAAATTTAAGTGTCCTCTCCGCTCTCTGCCTTTATATATTCATGAAATTTTCAACGGAAGCAGTCAGTCCAGTATCGCTTTTAGATAGAGGTCATTGGATTTTATAATATTTAACCAAGGCTGTATTATTAGAACATAAAGCCTGGCCCCTTTTGCCGAGAACATGAAGCCTGACGCCACACCTTATAGTTCCGTCCAGTATCCCTACTTACTCCAATCATAAACAATGTTTTAGGGTGCCAAAAATGGCAGCAAGCTTAGTAGCTGAGTGTTAACTTTTAACCAATCAGGTGCGCCGCCTTGGTCGATGCTCAATTCTTTTTTTTATTTCACTTTCTCGTTGAGCATGAGATAAGCAAATCTTCAAATAAAACATCCTTGTACGTAACACTGCTCCCACACTCCAAGGACGGAATAAGTCAGGTCTATTACAATAAGGAATTTATAACGAATCATAAAAATTATAGGGTAAGGGAAAACTGGACATCAAACACACACACACACACTATTTTCACATCAATATCATTAAAACAAGACCTATGTCATAAAATAAATGTGTATAAAAAGATCTCCAGTTTTTGGATAACTTGGTATTTAGGTTTAACGAGCTATCGAAAGTGACATTATAATTTGGAAGGTTAGGTGGGGGGAATACAAAGTATCTCTCTGACAGTTTTAAAATATAAATTGTTTTTCTAGCTTTTCAAATATTCTAATTGACTTTATTTCATAAACAATACGAATTATTCATATCTTTTAAGTATATTATTGTGGCTGACTTTAACTTTATGGAATTTACGAGCGTTCCGATTGGCGAACAGGGTAACCAATAAGTGGTTTCTTATCTAGTTTTATGGTTTAAATTCGTTTCTTTTGTTCCCAATATTGTCTCCAGTGGGTGAGTGGTAACACTCGCTGCCTTGTAATCAAGGGTCACGGGTTCGATTGCCGGTGGGAGACACAAGTAGTTCGGAGCCCACGTTAAACTGTAGGTCCTGTCCTTGAGACGTCATCTTCATCCGATAGAAGGCAATGGCAAACTATCATCGGTTCACGTTGGCCTGAGACCTTCGGACCAGGACCTGCCTTCCGGCTGAATTCCTATCATCATCATCATTGTTCCTAATAATCTAACAGTTTTTCTAACAACATATTATGGGCTTAGATCTATTTTAATTTTAGTAGATAATTATTAGTTTTTTTATACTATATGTCACCCCACTTTATTTCAATAAGCTGAAATGAAAATTATCCAGTATTTCTGAATGTAAAAGTGCATGTTAATGTATATTTCTCTTTTATTTGGCACGTGGTCTACAACTGGTAACTACATGGCTGACCATTGGCTCTGAGTGGACGACAACTGGTGAATATTGCCTATTTTCGTAAACACAATCCTAATACGAAATACCTATAACATTTTGACTTAGAAATGTTTGATTATATTTTTCTCTTTCTGGGGCTGGCACATTGCTATCGCTAAGATTATTCGTAGCAGAAATGCTGTCGTGTAACAAGGGCCATATGTCGAAAATTCGCGGAAGCACCGGCGAGACAATCTTAAGAGAAGCTTCGTTGAGTATCTAATTTCATTTGATTTTATCGAGCAGAATAACGCAGTATTATCATGTTTGCCTCTGTCTTATATGGTACAAAAGAAGAAAAAATAGGGACAATGTAAAAATGAAACAGTAATATGAGACAAACAACATGAAAAAGAGGGAAAGCTGTTGATATAGAGAATCACAGAAAAAGTGATAAAACAAAGAAATACTGTGGTACACACGCACGCACAGAGTGGGGGATGAATAAAACATTTATTATGTACTTACTTCTTCATACGAAACTTCTCCGTGTTCTTCCTCGACGATAGGATCGCCCAAGGCATGTTGATCTGCATCTACGAGAACAAACCGATGACCATAGGTAGCAATACCAACCATCAACTTCTCTTTTGGACAACCCAAACTCTCCCACAAAGCTAAACCTCCTTCCTGAAAAGTATCAGAAAACCCCTTTTAAATTCAACTACAATAACCAGAAAATGAGGTAAAGGAATGTAATTTATATCAAATCAGCTGGACTTCCAAACACGAGAGAACGTAATTATATAATAAGCTTCACAAATCTAGGAAGATTTATTATTGCATATACGAGGGACATATCGAAAAGTATTATTCCTAACTTAATTCCTTTTCAGCAGCTTATAGAGTGGTTGTTCGTGCATGTTTTCCTCAATTTCCGTTATAACAGGTTCTGCTGAACCATGGATGTGAAGCATAAACTAAGGGCTTCCAGGTCCTGATAGTCGAGGGATGATGTACTACTGTCAACATCCTTGAAATACTGAAAAAGGTTTATGTTGAGGAGACGATTGGCGTGAGTAATGTCGGAAGATGGGTCAACAAGTTTAAGGGAGGAGAAAATAGTGTGGAAGACAATCCTTGAAGTGGAAAACCAGTGATAGCTGTAAACGAAAAAAAAAAAAAATGATTAGGGCGGATCGTCTTCTTGCTGCCGCAGACATAATCGGAACTGTGATATGGTAGCAATGCTCTCCAGACGATGATCAAAGAACAGGGATACCGAAAGGTATGTGCAAAATAGGTTCTTCAATTAACAGCTGACTTGAAACAGAGGAGACAGCATGAATCTACTGGAACAATTGAAGCCCACAAGGAAGAATTGATAATTCTTGACAATTTTTGTACCACTGATGAGACATGGCCATACTTGTACGGCCCCGAGAGCAAGAAACAGTCTATGAAGTGGTGCCTTGCTGGCTTCCCTCGACCCGAAAATCTTTCTGCTGTCAGAAACTCATTGATAATCCTTTGTGCTTTGCATCAATGACGAAAATTGGTGAAAACATGCACGAACAGCCACCCTATATGCTGCTACAAAGGAATTAAATTTGAATTAATACTTTCCGATATAAAGATCAACAGGCATTGCTTTCGACTTTTCCCTTCGTACATTACAGTACTAAATTGTCATATAGTATTGACAGTAAAGTAGTTTAAGATATTCTGAAGCCCACAAATGGAGGTTTCAACAAAGTAAAGATATAGAAAAATGTAATAAAGGGATATACTCACAACTGTGTAATTATGGTAGATTCCATCATCTAATCCTGGTCGTGGATGAAGTGGACTAGGAATATCCACATATCCATTCCAACCTCCTCTAAGATCATATGTGTAAGTATACAGTGCATCCGCAATGCTATAAGATAATGATAACAATAAGTTATTATCCAAATAATGGTATACGACAGAAATCGTCCTTGAAAATATTATAAATACCAACAGTAATATCACATTGGAATCGTCCATTGTTTAAAGGAACTAGGTAAGTCAGAAAAGACAACTTTTCAGGAGAGTAAAAATCCGTTGCCACTTAAGTTGTGAAAATTCAAAATTAACTGTGATAACAACACATCAAATGCGACATTTGACACGAGAGTTAAGAGTGACTGCTCGATATTTTTACATGGGAAATGGGTCATGTAACATAACAGTCTGGGCTAGAATTTTACCAGAAATACATTGGTGAAGTCAATTTAACAATAAATATATTTTTGACAGAGAGATAATGAGATGTGGCATTAGTATGCGTACTTGATTTAAAAGTTTGGTAATGCAATTTTCTTCTTGAAACAGCGTAAGAAATGAAAACCTAATTTCACAAGTAATGAACACTGGATAGGTGGTCCCCAATGGTCATTGCTTCTGCATTGGGTCTTCATTTCTTGCTCTGTTTCAAGACGAACAGTGGATTTCGAGATGCTTCAATCAACTACGCATACTAATGTCATATCTCATTATTTCTCTCAAAAATACATTTATGGATAAACTGACTTCACCAATGTATTTCTGGTAAAATTCTAGCCCAGACTGATGTGTTACTTGACCCCTTTCCCATTTAAGAAATCGATCAAGATTCAAGATTGACGACTTCAATATGGCGGCTATGATAAAAGCGGCCTCTCAAAGATAGTACATTGACCCGCTATCCATTCATGTGTATTTGTTTTCCATTACTTCAAGCATTTTACAAATAAACGTGTGTTTCCCGGCGTAGATCACACCATGAGTACTTATTCTTTTGAATTAAGCTTTTGACCACTGCGTCCGTCTTTATGGACGAAAACACTTTTAATCATGCTTTCTGGTGGTTTCCTGATACAGTCTAATCCTCTACGAAGTTTGGTCGAAAAACAAATTCAAGCATTGATAGGTTTACTTGTTACAGCTTTGTTCCTAACAACTACACAAAATTTTATGTAAATCGGAAAATGGTCAATGCAACATGCCTGCAATTTTAACTTGAATGGCTCTAGACTCGTAGCAAAAATAGAATTCTCACCTGCAAATTTCCTCAACGTCATATCCAGCATCAATGGTAGTTGTGTTGATCGGAACAACAACGGTAATTTCCAAATCTCTTCCACTTGCATCAAAAGCTGCTCTTAATTCTTGCAGGAACAGTCGAAAATTCTCTTTGTCTTCTGGTTTGCCGCCTCTGTATGCATCCCCCGGATACTCCCAATCTATATCCAGGCCATCGAAATTGTACTCCAACAAAAGATCTTTAACAAAATAATTTCTAATTAGGCAATTCTAATAAAGCTATTCTCTTAATCTGTGCCTACTTCAAGTAATTTAATTTTATAAAGGAAAACAAAAGTTTCTGACAAGGCTGAATTATTTATAACAAAAATAATTTGAAACGTAACGGTTTCGGAAGTATACCACTTCCTTCCTCAGACTACACTCTACAACTGAACATAGAAAAATTACTTAATCAATAAAGAAAGGAGATCATCTTTTCTTGCCACCAATCACTAATTGAAAGTTCACTTTTCTTCAAAATACAAAGAATACAGAAGTAAATAAGACATAAACTAAAATAACAATTAAATAAAAAATAAATAAAAGTAATAAATATAAATTAATAAATAAAAGATAAATAATAAATAAATAAAATTAAATAAAAATTAAAGCTTTCTGAAAATACTAGAAGAATTGTCGGTTAGCGTCCTCATATTGTTCTCTTTTTCCTCTTCAGTTTTTCCTTTTCAAAACGTCCTCCCACTCTTCATCAATACTATATCCACTGTTCCAGCTCATAGCCTTATCGGCTACCTCTCTTATCCTTTTCGCTTCTTTCCACTTTCTAACTAATTCCCTACATTCATACTCCACTACTGTTGCCCCTTCCCAGTTAACTTCTTGACCCGTTTCACTGACGTGCTTGAAAATGGCATTAGTGTCTCTCCTTAATCTGACATCATCCTTATGTTGCTTCAAACGTTCTTGCAACCTCTTCTTGGTTTCCCCCACATACACCATATCACACATCCCACACGGCACTTCATATAAAACTTCTCTTTGTCACGAGTCCGCTGTCGATCTAATCTTCTTTCCTCTAATGCACTTTTAATTAGTAGTGATCACTGATTGCTGGCAAGAAGAGATGATGTCTTTTCTTTATTGATTAAGTAATTTTTCTATATTCAGTTCTAGAGTGTAGTATTAAATAATTCAGCCTTGTCAGAAAGCTTTGTTTATCTTTATTGAAGATGGATACAAGACCATATTGGCATAATATCCATAATTCAATTTTCTAAAAAGTGTTGTAATATTAATTTGTCCTATATTGGTGGTTATTGTTACTGCTGATGATTTGATTTAACAATCTTAATTATCCTGTAAATGCTAATTACGAAAGTTAACATTTTCGTAACTAGAATACTAGTAAATGATCTTCCCGCTTTTAAAGCTTAATAACTCACGTTTTTTTATTTTCAATGACATGCAACTTACGTTAAATAAAAGAAAAAAACTCAGAAAGTTTTAGAGGTTGGCAATTGTGATGTTTAGTTACGCATTCCGCCACTAGGGCGACAGTAAATCAAGATGGCCGAAAACAAAGACAGGAGAGCATTTCGTGTTCTCGAATTGCATTTCAAAACAGTCTATAATTAGTGTTCAACGAAGTTTTAGGACGAAGTTCGGGTTAGATCCACCGATCGGGCACTCAATACGGAAGTGGTACAGACAATCTAAAGAAAGTGCGTGTATCTGCAAGAGGAAATCAACAGGCCAACCAGCAGTTGATGAGGAAACAGTTGATCGCGTGCGGGCGACTTTCGCCAGAATACCCCAAAAATCAATGGTTCGTGCAAACAAAGAATTGAATACATATTGAACATCACTAGTATGTATTTTTTTTAGTTTTTCTTTCATTTAACATAGGCCATTGCGAATCAATAAACGTGAGTTATTAAACTTTTGAAATCGGCAAGGTCATTTAATATAGCCCTGTATAAGAATCTCCCACTTGACTCACATTGTTATTTAAGAACTTTGAACATTTTAGCACTACGCCCTAGAAAATAGGGTAACGTGTCCATATTTACCACAAAAACACGAAATTAAAAGTGACGCCATTCGGGATGTTTTCCTAGATATTTGTATCAATCTGCTACGAAATAAATGAAGTGGAAAAGATTGAGTTGGACCTCGAATCTTCGCATTTGGAATTGATCAGTGAAATTATTTAGCACATAAACTTGCTTAATAACCTTAATTTAAATCAAAAGTTTGAAAATTTAGAAAGTACTTACCGACAGTACTGTTGATAAAACTATCTCTTCGTTCCTTGAGGGAAACCATGTCAGAATAGTTTTTGCCGTCCTGTATATACCATCCACCAGCAGACAAAGTAGTCTTCAAACTAGGTTCCTCTTTTTTAAGATCTGTGAATCTTCTAAAGCCGCCGGGAAGTCCATTTTGGTCTAAGTCATTCTGAGCAGAACGTTCAAAGAAAAAAAAAAGAAGATAAAAATAAAGTTACACGTACCACATTATTTATACTAGTGCTGGCAATAACACGTTGACAAAGGAAGTTTATGTGCAATGGTTCACCGTGCGATATCATTAGCATAGAAAGTGGCACCTGGCTACCTATGAATAAAGACCTCGTATTGACTACTTCTTTATTGTAATTCTTGATGAAGTGACGCCAGTTGAAGTAGGCAACTTCTATGTTCTATGACTTGATCTTAGAAGCGTTAGGGTTCATTTTCAAGCCAGTTTGCGTTGCTAGCTTTGCTTGCGATTTGGGTGAATAGCCAATTGAAACACGTGTTACAATACGTAATAAAACTACACCACGAAACGTCACGTGCTTCAATTCGCTATTCACTCTAATCGCAAGGAACGCAAGCGGGCTTGAAAATGAACCCTTATAGTGATATGAAAATAAACAAATTTACTACAAAAGATGCATTTTTAAGGTATTTGGAAGTTTCCTGTTTGACAGGAGGAATACAGGAAGACAGATTTGATTGTTCGTCAGTTGCAGAATGGAGAAAATATATGTTCATCTTTATAATGTCAGGCGTTCTTGATGTACGTACTAAAGAATCTATCTCCTAGCTGTGGATGTCCACGATTTGTAATCGATGCTAATAAAGTTGCATTGAGTTATTTGAATCTTTCTGTTAAGTAGAGTAACACTTCTTGCCAGTAAATTCTTCAGTAGATTTCGACATCCCCAAGTACAACATAACATCAGCTTAGACTTATTTCGCAATATCATTTTCAATATTTTATGTTAGGAAGTCAGATTAGATTTTCTTTGTTTGAGGTTATGCAAAATTCAAGTATGTCAGAAAAATCATCCACTATGTTCGTGAATTCCTACGACGAGCCACTCGTGGAAGACGGTCTTCCTTCTAATGGTACAAGCGCAGAATCTTGAGGATTAAGACAGTAAACACGGCGGAAGTCGTCATCACCTACGACGTCATACTGACAGACTTTGACGCTACCCACTGTAAATACAACGACGAAAGCAAGATTTCCCAACTCGGCTTCGTGGCCGAATGGTCAAGACGTTCACTTCTTGAGTAAAAGGTCCCGGATTCAAACCCCCTCGCGTCAACACTTTTTCTTTCAAAATATATTTTTATATGCTCATATTTATTATTAATAATTGCTTTCTTGCATTTTTCGTACATTTTCTTAAATTAGTGATCATGGGAAAGTGGAGGTTAGGTAAGGTTAAGTGCGGTCATGTATCTTTACATTTACCTCTCTCAAATTCCTAGCGCGAGACGCTCGTCGACTTCCGCCGTATTTACTGTTTTGATCGCCATGTAGAAATAAAGTACCAGGGAAAAACCTTGCAGCTGTTAAATAAAATCTCGATTGCGGTTAGTCTGTTTGATTAGGCCGTTCATTGTTTGTCTTCACTATACTTTACTAAGTGGATGTGAGCTCAACCGTTTATACGCATTTATTTAAGGTTGCACAAAGTAGAAACAGTCAAAAGTTCTCTGCTTAAGTTTTAGCTTTACTTCATTTGTTTGGTGGATTCCTAGTATTAGGCCCACTTGACATGGAAGAAATTGTGCTACGATAATTCGAAGTGCTAGCAAAAAATACTGTAGTGTCAAAGTACAGTAGGGGAAGATGCTACGATTTTGATGGAATATAAACTAAGAAAAATGTTACAAATTATCGTTGCAGAAATGTTTCCATGTCAAGTGGGCCGTATTAAGAACTGTGTCTTGAACAGAGCACAAAAAAGAATGAAAAGCAAATAAAACATACATAGAAAGTAAAATGCGAAGTTGATTCACTTACTTCAGGGTTGAGACTTTGGATCTCCCATGTTGTAGTGTTAACTCCAACATCAGAATACATGAGATAGTTACACAATTGAGTGGGAATGTTCTGAACTCCGTACACAGAGTCATTATAAACTGGCCATGATTCGTAGTAACAGGCACGACGAGCTGGCACCGCTGCAACTAAACACACTGAAATATAAAGAATAATATTTCAGAAGGCAAGTGATAAAAGCGCTTGTTTTTCTTTCATTTATTTACATCAAGATTCAAGAAAATATAAAATTTCTTTACAGTTCAACATGGATATAAATAGGCAACGGATTGACTGTTCCAATACAATTAAACTTGGTCAACTTGACTCAGGTTTTGATTAATCTTGCCTGGAAGACTGGGATGAACTTGCATGTCTTATTGGTTTGATATGCTTGAGTGTCAAGGCGTGGTGCTCAGGAAGAAAGTGAGGAAGATTTTAACATGCTATTTTAATAGGTTACAGCTGTGCGCGCATGTTCTGGCGTCAATTTCAGGAGGCCAGCAGTAGATCCATTACTTAATTAAATCCATGACAGTTGAAAAGTAATAACTTGCAGAAGATTGAGTTGATCAATCTTTTATGAAAATATTAGCACACCATGTTTAAATAGAACGCAAAAATTAAAGAACTTTTATGTATAAAAGCAGTATTTTCTTTCAAACTTGTAATTCGCTATAATGAGGTACATTATAATAACCACTACGTTATAATAACATTGGTATTAGGTTTATGTAAAGCTATGATTTTCTTTGAAACTATGACTATAATCGGATAATAAAAACCAAGATGTGGTCAATTAAAAAAAAAAAAGCAGTTCGTCCGCCATTTGAAAACGGCCACCATATTGGTTACTCACGAGATTGAGACATCCATCATCACATTTCAAGTTCTATAAGAAGTATTGGTAATATTGGGACCAACTCAGAACGAAGTCCATAAAGGAAGGATGTTCATAACATCTTTTATTCCTTTAATTTTATCTACGGGAACATTTGACTTTTTCTAGGTGTGCGTGGGATAATTGAATCAAAAACTGAAATAATGGGTGTGAAAAAGAAAACATTGACATTTTTTTCACAGTATCAAAACATCCAATAATTCTAAATAATTAAGTGATAAGGTTTCATATACAGTCAGTGCCAAAAGTGTGTACTTAGTTGCAACAGTTCCTCTCCAATTTATTTTGGAATGTTTGACCGATTTGAGTGCGGTGTCCTGAACTTAAAGAGCATGTGATTTTCTGTAAGTTACGAGAAAACTGTACTCAAATGAGGATATCCATTACAAAGTAATTCGGAGAAGAAATCTTATGACTGAGTACGAACTCTCGGCGCTGACTGTACGTACGCTCTCCCTACTTATTAATAGGTGATTTTAAGGTGTTATTTGTCAACGAAAGAGGTAAAGGGGAAAATGTATAGAATAATATTTATAGGATGTGCTCAGGATATCACTTTGGGGAGATGAAGTCCCCTCAAAATCCACGTTAGTCCTTTGCAGACCCTCAATTTTGTCAGTATTTTTTATTTTATGCATATGACATAAGCTTAAGTCAGCCCCTAACTTTTTAAAATAACAGCCTCCTCGCATTTTTTACACTGGCACCGTCGCTGCTCATAACTCAAGGATTAAATTCATAAATCAAAAACTAATCAAACAGCGATGACAAGCGTGAAGAACCAGGGGCTGCAAAATTTGGTCCGTATTGGATTAAATTGGCAGGGGGCCATCGAGTTTAACTGTTTGCTCTGGTGTCCAACTTCAGTGTTTGATCGATCACTCCAGTATTGTTAAGTATAAAGCTCACTGGAAAGCACTGATGCAGTTATATGACACGAGAAATTCAATGGTATCTGATGAATCTTGAAGAAAATTTCCGTAAAACGTCTCGCCGAACATTGTGAGATAAAATAAAAAGTTTAGTAAAGACAGTAATTTGTGAAGGAGGTTTTTCCACCCTACACTAAAACAGTTAAGTGAGGTACTAGAAAAAACACGCATGGTGCCAGGAAATTTCTACCCTTTCTCGCCCTAAAAATGACGCCATGGGTGAAAGTAAAACAATTGTAAAGCACCAAATATACCTTACCTGTTAGACTGAGACTTAATGCTACTGATGCAATTATTGTGAGACGTGGCATCATGACGACAACTGCTTTCTTGACTCTGAAAATGAGGAAATGTATGCTTTAATTATTTTCCATTCTGATGGAACATTGAATGACTTTTGATTCATGTGAATTCGTTTGAAAAAAACAACAAAAAAACAACAACACATTTTTAAATTTGTAAATGTTGTTTCCATTAAATAATAATAATAATAAATCAATTTATTTTGTTTTATCAAACACCAACTTTCGTTGAGAAAAAGCAACAACAACAACAAGAAACGATTTTCCAATGCTATTATGTATCCGGTTGTTGGTTTTCATTGAAACTTTTCTGTAAATGCGATTTTGTTTGAAAGTAGATTTCTTTGTAAGAGCTGATTTTCATGAAAGCTTGCGTTGCTTGCGATTTGTGTGAATAGCCAACTGAAACACGTGTTACACTTACCTTACAATAAAACATGTGTTTCAATTGGCTGCTCACCCAAATCGCAAGCAACGCAAGGTTTCAAGAAAATCAGTCCTAATGCATATCTGCCATTACAGTCAAGTGCACAAGTAAGAGTCCTGAAAAGGCATAGCTATTACGTCACCGAACAACATTAATGTGTTGCATTCATAACTCTTAACAAGTGGTTATTCACTTGTGTAGACAGAAGCAGGGGTTCTTCGATAGGTGCGGCCCACGGAGGGCACTGCTAGCCCCCCTTACGCCGTCACTGTAACATTCTAGTCTAACTTTTAGCTTTCATGCATCCCCGCGCCCAAATTTCTACACGTTTATAAATGTAAAACTACTTTTTAATATTTACATGCCATTCAATACAAGGTTTACTTTTGAATAATGTGTAGAAACTGTAGTTCACGTTTGCAAATATATAAGGTTAATAAATGACTGTTTGTGGCATGATAAATGAACATTGGGACAATCTTCGTGTGGTATGTTATTTTACCCAACCGGTTTGGCTAAAATCATATTCCGCATTACCAGTTTGGGTAATATGCGAAAATGATATTTCCGCATATTCTTGTAAAAGATCTGTATCATTTTAGTAGATAGAACAGACCAATATATCATTTTTGTTAGTAGATAATATGTTTACGAAATAGTTGATAATACAGAAATGTATTATTTATATGTAACAAGATATGACTGTTTTAAAAATCGTACGCCATTTTGGCCAAATTATCATACATTTTGTGTTATTTTCTTCTAATCACTATTTTGTAAGTTGTAAAAAATATATTTAAAGAAATACTTTTACAAAATCATATTATTACTCGAATATTATTTCTCGCTACCTTCAAAGTAATTTCAAAATGCACATCACCAATACACATACATGACTTACCTTCGAAAATGATTATTCACAACGAAGAAACCACTGTAATCTGTTCTTATATACCTTTCTAATCATCAGCTGATACATCAATATTAATTTCATGCTCATCCCCCCCCTTCCCCCCTGTAGCAACGGCAATCAACGACGTCATTATGATTTCTTCTGAAATAATAATACAAATGTGTTTTTCATTTCTTAATCAAATGGTTCACCACTTCAGATTGCTACTATTGAATTATAATTGGATTGTTCTCTTGGTTTATCTTTCAGTGACATTTCGCAATAATTATTATTGTCACTATTTGCTTATTCAATTCTCAAGGAAGTCTTGAAAGAAAAGAACTTTCCAGAAACTTTGAATAATAAGGGCTGCTTTTCTTGGAAGTGCACGATGGTTGTTTTGTTTGCGATTTGGGTAAGTGACCAGTTAAAACACGTTTTTTATGCGTGTTCTACGTGTTACATTTGTTTCAATTGGCTACACACCCAAATCGCAAGCAGTGCACGCTTACAAGAAAAGCAGCCCGACTGATCATAAACACAATTTGGAAAAGATGTACTCGACTGCGATAGAAATCAATGGAATAAACCTGATACAAGCAGTTCTAAAGTAATTGGAACCTGCACGAGAAAGAGAACTATTTTTAGAGGAAACATTTGTTTATATTTCCTACGGTTTGGCATTAAGATAAGTTAACATCAATGACATCAAGTTTACATCAGCAAATTCATATATAGTCAATAGCTTGAGTTATTAAATACAGAGCATTGGAATATAACTGTCTTATAATAGAGCATTATGCTGTAATCGTGCAAACTGTGGAGTGTCAGGGATAGGAATAAGGGTTGAAAGCTATCGTACATTAAAGCATCGACACTAATTAATTATCAACAGTAGCTTTCAAACAGTAGAATTTACCAAAATCCTTTTCAAACAGAAGTTTTTCGGAATTAGGTAACAGTTCCAAGAGAATTAAAACTAAAACTCATCCCACTTTCTATTTAAAATGTTCATGTTGATTCCCCTTATCCCTATCCTTCAGATGCCACTATTTTTCTAAATACAGCTTATGCTCTGTTATAATGCAGTTTTGTTTCAATGCTCTGCAGTCAAAAGCTTTGGAGTTATTGGCGTTAGACGAACTTGCGGACGTAAAATTGGTCCAATCAAAATTAGCTAATCGTACTACAAAACTATGAGAAATATATATGCAAAAATATTTCCTGTATTAGTGGTTCACTTTTACTGGAGGTTTGAATTAAGCGAAAATACACCAGCTTCCAGCAAACTTTATCATTTTGATCTCCACGTAGATATAATTTCTGAGCGTGCATGTGTACGCGAGAATTTGCTTAGGAAGAAAGCGAGAGAGATTTTAATAATTGTTTTAATCCATGAAACCTGCCGGGTACTCTCGGTGTGAGCGTGCATGTGCTAGCGTCAATTTTGTTGTCACCAGCAGCAGATCCGTTATTTATTTACATCCATGTGTTGCTATCAGCGTAAACTTTCGGTTTTATGCCTTGAATCTTCTTATTCGTCTGTATCTAACTTTTTTTTATATAGTAATTTCCTGTATTAATGATAATAATTAGTAGCTTTTGTACATTCAAGAAAAAAAAAACATGGTTACTCAATATTACTTGATAAGCTCTACAAAACGAATTTGAATGACTTAAACATTATCCATACCTCTCTCATGATCAGTCATGGATTTAGATACAGGAGACGGATAGACTGGCTCAATACAGTTAAGCTGGGTCAACTTGACGCCGGTTTTCGATTAATCTTGCCTCGTGAATTGGGATTTACTTGCGTCTTATTGGTTGGCCTATGACTGGCTGTGTGGAAGCAAAGACTTGAGGAAGATCTGGCTAAGGAAGAGAGGAGGAAGATTGGAATATTTTAAATAAGGTATTGTACGGAACGTGATGTTCAGTTGTTTTTTTCAAATCAATTTCACCTTCCAGGTGATCATGGCTTGTGTTGGCTTCAATTTCGGGTCACTAGAAGTAGATCCGTCTCCCGTATCGATATCCATGATGATCAGGAAGCTATGATCGATTTCTGTAACTAAGGGTATGTATATCCAGACCTTCACTCTTGAATTGAATAAAAATTATCTTTGGGTCTTAGGCAACACCTTTATTCTTGTTAATAACAATAAGCTTTTGTCTTCCCCGCACAGACATAGATCCATAGATACTCAAATATACGTTCAGAGATAAAACAGTGACACTATGATATTGAGAAATTCTATTTAAAATCACAAGTGACAAAATGTAATCTGTAAACAATCAAATCAAGTGTATGAAGAGTACACTTAATAAGAAAACACTTAGGAATCAAAAGGATCTCTTCATTACAATTCAGAGATAAAAGCGAATAGAAAATGATTTTCTACTTATATACTTTGTCGTGAAGGTGGATTTTGTATAGAAGAATCATAGTGATTGTAGTTCAGTTGGTAGGGCGTTGGGCTCGCATTCGGAAGGCCCTAGGATCGACTCCAGCGACTAGTCATCCTCACTGAAAGACTTTCAGTGTTTTTTTCCTGTTATACCTTAGCCATACCAGGATGGAACCAAAGAAAATAATAAGTGAATCTTGCTATGCTGTGCGTACTGTACAGAAATTCCCGTCCTCCGGACTGCTCATCAGATGGCAGCACAAGTCTAAGATCACGCCATGGATGTAAATAAGGGGGACGGATATACTGGCCCAATACAATTAAGCTAGGTCAACTTGAAGCCGGTTTTCGATTAATATTGTCTGGATGATTGAGATTAATTTGCGTCTTATTGGCTGACCTATGCCTGGGCGTGTGGAAGCAAATAACGGATAAAGATCTAGCCAGGGAAGAGAGGATTAAGTTTGGAATATTTTAAATATGTTATTGTACGGAACTTGATGTTCAATTTTTTAAAAGTCAATTACACCTGACAGGTACTCATGGTTTGTGCTGGTTTCAATTTCGGGTCGTTTGAAGTATATCCGTCTCCCGTATTTAGATCCATGGTATGAGGTAAAAGAGTTCTACAAAGGTAGTTACAATTCCTCTTCTTCTTCTTCGTTCAGTTACGTAGAAAAAGAATAACGGTTGGTTTGTTAGAAACAAGGATGTTCTAATAGAAGATGTGCTTGTAGTTATCTCGTGCGCAGAGAAATCATGAAGCCAAAAAGAACTGAGCATCGACCAAGGCGATATACCTGAATGGTTAGCGAACAACTAGGGGGCTACTTGCCCTTTTTTTTTTAGCCGAAAACAATGTTTTTGATTGGAAAGTGGGGTAACTGGACGGGACTAAGCGTTGACGTTTGGGTTCATGTTCTTGGCAAAATTGCATATCCTCTATTGGTTAGAAACTGAAGGCATCAACTCTGGCCGCAACTGTCGCTACTATCGAGTTATACGCGCGAACCGCATTCACTTATTATTTTTTTATGGAACCTTCAAAACTAAGCCCTGGACCATAGATCTAAATACGGTAGACGGATCTACTTCTAGCGACCCGAAATTGAAACCAGCACAAGCCATGAGTACCTTGCAGACAACTGAACATCACGTTCCGTACAATACCATATTTAAAATATTCCAATCTTCCTCTTCTCTTCCTTAGCTAGACCTTGCCCCATTCTTTGCTTCCACACACCCAGGCATAGGCCAACCAATAAGACACAAGTAAATCCCAATTCACCAGGCAAGATTAATCGAAAACCAGCGTCAATTTGACCCAGCTTAATTGTATTAGGCCAGTCAATCCGTCTACTGTATTTACATCCAAAGTCCTGGGTGACCATCTTCTCGCATCGTCTCATCAACACTATTAAAATCTGAGCCAAAGTTGCCTAAAGACTAAATAATATTTAAATTGAGACTCTAAAGTGGAAGGATCAATTTATTGTTGAAACTTACCGGTAGAGGTGTATGCTTCATCTTATAGCGCTTATCTTAGATGATTATCCATTCATTAGTTCATTGCATCTAAAAAACAAAAAACAAACAAAAAAAAATATAAATTGCAGGAAACTATTGACATAAAACATTCCACTTTAGATCACACGTGTTTCTAGACTGATCGTTTAAGGTTTTTTATGATTACTCGTGTTCCATATTTTTATGAAGTCTCCAGTAAACTCAAAATAAGGTTGTAAATTCCGTGTTTACTGCAAA
>JAGDQP010020172.1:0-33726 GCA_022664845.1 Lepisma saccharinum | reverse complement strand
GTCCAGTCACGTACTTTTCACTCTTTAATATCAATTGTATCTGTACCTACAGAGGCTTGATGTACAGAAAAAATCGGAAGTTGCCTCCATTTCAACTTTGGAGAGTAATTATAATTTGGTAGCAGATGCAAATAATATTCCTAATTGTGTAATAAAACGCTAAACAGGGCTATTAGCTCTGAAGGTAACAGAAATAGCCATTATTATCAACAAATGTTCTCCTAGGAGAAGTTAAACTCCTATTATGTGTAGAAACTACTGAAATAATTAACCGCTATTTCGTATATTTGCATGATACTTGCCTTTATCAGAACTTGGAACACGAATCATAGCATAGTTTACATGTAGGATTTAAAACTTAACCACGATTCGTGTATAGCAATATATACGTATATTTCACGTTTTGTCCACTTATTGTACATGTACAGGGTTTGTTCAAAATACGTCATAACAAATTCCACTTGACTCATTTTCAAATCAAAGGCTTTGAGAGACCTTAGTGGATTTGGAAATATAGATTATAACCGTAGAGAGGGAAAATTTCGTAATGTTATGAGTACCTTACAATTGGATGTTTACTGGCAAACATATTGTAATAATTGAGATATATTAATGCAAGAAGGTAAGGTCTTTTTGAGGGTTTTAGCTAAATGTTCGACTTAGGAAGTTATTTGAAATAGTTAAAATGCCTATAAAAACAGAAGACTGTGCTACTCATTCTTGCAATAGTTTGAAACTGGAAAATAATTGTCCACATGCTGAAAAGACAACGACGTTGTAATAAGAGTAGTTTACATTATTTTGACCCAGAAATTTTCCCGCTTTAAGCACCATCTTTCGGATGCCTGCAACCTCATCTTTGATTACGATTAGAGATTGTATCAGTATGAAAGTGTCAAGATTGTACCAGTATGAAGGTATCAAATACTCCAACCCAGCAAGATAAAATGAACAATTAATTTCGACATTGAAAACCAGAAGAATCAAAAGAAAAAGGTGCCAAAGAGGAGAAGGAAGAAGAAACGTAATGCGTTGTGTGATTATTGAGCTAGTATTATTAACAATGTAATACCTAAAAATACCGAGTTTCAACAAATATAGACAAATAAGCAAAAGCTCTCTTGACAAGGAAGTAATTCATTTTGCATTTAAATAAAGCATAATAATGTTCGTCTAAGAGTTAAGTCCATGAACCAGTACCACACTGAAAGTGAATATTGGTGTCTCTTGTTAAGTATGACGAGAAACAGATACTGTGAGTTGCGAATTGAATTAATATTAATTATAAATTATGTTTAATAATAGAAATTTGGAAGTGAGAAAAGAGAAAATTTTGTTGATTAAATTAAATTTGTGGTCAGTAGATAATGGTCAGTTGATCCGTCAAATGGATTTTTAAATGTATTTATTATTATGAGCACTAATTTTTCTTACTATGGAATACGGTTTCTTGAACAAGCATAGGGTGATGAAGATGGACAGTGGGCACAGGCCAGATATCTAGTTATCCCTGCAAAAGATAATTACGAAATAAAACGAAGGAAGTTTTTACTTTACGACGATATTATAGGATTGTAGGAAATGCACAACATCACCAGTCTATCAGCAAGTGCTTAAAAGATGTTGTGTGTTGAATGCACTGGATGGCAACAAGGACGACCACGATGGGAATAGAGAAAACTGAAAATGATGAAGTTAATATCGTAGTGACGTCAGCAATGACAACAGAGAATAAAACAAGAGAAACGATTTAGGTGACGGCACACACCAATACAGAAGATCACGTTCTGTAGGTGACGGTAAACGATGCACCTTATGTTAAGAGTGTACTTATTAGTACTGAAGTAAACAATGATTGATATTGTCCTTACAAGAAAATACTTGTGTATGGTAATTTTTCTTTCCTCAATCTCTCTGGTTATTTTCTCTTGTCTTGCTTTCCTCTTAAATTTTAAGGGGAAAGCTTATTTTCGGACTAATATACGTATTTAATAAATACAATTATATAGTATATATATTTTCAATTCATATCAGTATATACTTAATAAGTTTCATCACTATCGCCCTCGTTTTATTTTAACCTTTTAAATGGAATCAATTTTATTTATGGTGTTTAGGTAGCTTTGACTCAGGCTCAGAATGAGTTTTTAAAACATACGAATCTTCTTCTTTAAAAAGCGCTTCAAGAATATGTTTAAGTAGCACAAAAGTCCAACTCTCTAAGAGGGAATACACACCAATCACCTATTAATAATGCAGATACTAGAATATTTTCTTAATAGGGTTCTTACGTTAGATTATCTACGAAAGACAATTTACAAGCTTAACTTAGCATATATACCGGGTTATTCCATACGTGATGTTGTAAATAGTATGGCCGCTGCAATGATGAAATCTGACGAGCAAAAAGTGAAGTAGACAGCACGTCCCATAGCTGAGTCATATAGAACACTTGATTGTGCAGCAGTGTGTACAAGAGAAACGGCCTACTCCACGTTTTGGAAGTGTGATTTGTGTTTGATCATGGCAGTGTCGAAGGACCACATACGGCATGTCATGCTATATGAATTTCACCAGGAACATCCAACCAGCACAGCGGCACGAAACATCAATGCCATAATGACTCGATAGCTGGTCTTCCTTTCGGTGCGCTGCTGTCGCTTGAAGAAATTCCGCCCATTCTTGTCACTCGTCACATTTCGCACGCAACATGAACTTTGTCTTGACTGGTGTGAGGGAGTCGAAAAAAAAAGGTTTGGTACACTAACATATATACACACCAATCGACACCATTTTCCTTGTTACTTGTGTGCTGCTGAGTGGAGCTTGAGATAGAGGAAATTTTTACTCCCACCCTATGTATTTAGTACTTTTCACAACAATACATTTAAAACATTGGAAAATGGTAGTAAATATAGTGTTTCGTTTAGGGGGGTGAGGGGTTCTAATGATTTATAAATATAAACATTTTGAAGTTATGGAGTTATGCTCCTGAATTCCCAAGGTTGACATCCACATTAGGAGGGTCTGACGGAATCACTGTGTTTGGGGGGCCCGTAACACTTAAGCCAGTATGCCCAATAGGACTTGAACCTCCGTGCATACGGATCCCAACCCCAAAAACCAGGATCAAACAACCAGGCCATGTGAGGTGGGTCAAGAGCAGGGATGGGCTCCAAATAATTTAACAAAGGACCCGCAAGAAAGAAAGGGACAAAACATATGGAACATATTTTTCCTTAACACACATGGTGATGCATAACAATAAATACAGTGGTAATGTGGCATAGCAATTTAAATAAGTGGCATTTCATTTGAATGTTATTCATGGCCTTTAGGCACCTAAGGCTTAGGCTGAAGTGGTACATATCCCTCTTACTCAGTAACGAAAACTATGTGAAGAATAAAATGACTGTCATAGGACTTACCTAAACTAGAAAAATACGTTCATGTTATTGATTTTTATCTCGGGAGCAATTTTAACAAAACGCTCGGATTAAATATAAATCTTTAACAAAGGATTTCGGAGAGCCCCCTTCAGCACACCTCTCGTCAAAAAGGGCAAGAAAACGAAAATCCTAAAAGAGTTTTGAACGAAAGAACGGAAATCAAGTTTTAAAAAACGAAAATCGATGTTTGAACAAAAACACCAAACACTAGTGTTTAAACAGAAAACCGAAAACCGGTGTTTGGAGGAAAAAAAAGAAAACCAGTGTTTGGAGAAAAAAGCAAAAACCGGTGTTTGAACAGAAAAAAGCGAATGATCGTTTTTAATAATCGGTTTTCGTTGTTTTTAACTATTTTGCCCATCCCTATTTTCTATAGGAAACGTCCGGTGGCCTAACCTTTTCTCCTTGCTACAAAACTTGATCATAGCTTATTATTTTTTTTTCCCTCACTGCGAACCACAAGATTCCTCGTTTCAGCCAATCTTATTTCAACCGGTGGGTGTGTCAAGGGTGTGAGTTTTAGTTCGCATTTATGACACAGCTCAAGATATCTTGGCATCACTATAGCAGAGTATTGTGAAGTCCGATGGAGAGTATTGTCCTGACTAACAGTAGTGTTCCAGGTAAGTTATCCTTCTTCTTCCTCACGGTTCAAAAATACAACATTAGTTATGGAATATGCTAATATGTATATACAAGGTGGTTCTGAAAATTCGTAACATTGTCATAACTCAGCTCCTAGTGCACAAAAATCTTTGAAACAAACAAACAAACAAACAAAAATGTTAATACTGAAGTACGTGTGCGGAATGCCATGGTGATGCTTCTGGAATCAGGAGCGTCTCGAGAATACCTCTACGGGGGAGTAACTTCAAAATTTTAAATGGAAACAGAGATTGATTTGGCTCGCGTTGAAACAAGAGCTAAATATTGGACAACTTTTAAAAGAAACACATTTCGATAGCTCATACTTTGGGCAGCTAGAAGATATATTTAGTGATGAATTTGAATTTTATTTATGGTCTTTAGGCATCTAAGGCTCAGGCCAGGATAGGGGAGGGGATGATTTCGTAAAGGTGTCGTCCAGGGCCTATGTTCAAGGTGCCATCATGGCATTTGCCTGGTGTGACTGAGGAAAATTCTTGGAAAAACTTCAATCAGGAATGTCGGCTGTTCGGATCGAATCCATGTCCTCCTGAATGCTACGCCAAGGCTCTACCACTGAGTTACGGCGGTTCGGTTAACATGGTGTAGAGGGTTTTCGGAACTTTTCGGATGTTGTAACCCAAACGCAATATGAAATAAAGGTTCCAAACTAAAGTGAAATACTAAATGGGTTATGCGGAATCAAACGGTGAAATTTTAGGAAACAGGGGCGTCCCAGGAATACTGTTACTGGGAGGCAACTTCAAAATTTTAAATGGAAACAATGGCTGATTTTGCTTTCTTTGAAACAAACATGAAATTTTGAACAACTTTCAGTTGAAATATTGTTTAATATCTCGTAACGTTTGACAATTACAAGAGTTTATTGGTAGGTCAACAATTAACTTACCAAGTTGCTTTTGTAACTGAAGATATTTCAAAATATCATTTTAATTTTTACCACCAATTAGGTCTTCTAGCTGCCAAACGGTATGAGCTATCGTAAAGTGTTTCCTCTTAAAGCTGTTCAAAATTTAGTGCTTGTTTCAACGCGAGCCAAATCAACCCTTGTTTCTATTTAAAAATTTTAAGAACTTTAAGGTATTTACGAGACGTCTTTGATTTCAAAAGCATCACCTTTTGATTCCGCATATACACTTTGGTTTTAACATTGTTTTGTTTCAAAGATTTCTATGCACTAAGAGCTGAGTTATGGATCTTATACGGATTTCCTGAACCACCCTGTATACTTTAGTTTATTTATCCCTCAAAAGTCAATAGAAGCTACCATGAATGGAGGGAGATGCGAGCTGAAAGGACAGATATGTGTGGAGTTTGGTGAAAGGACAGAGATTGAGGGAATGCTTCTCTAAGCAAAAGAATATTAAAAGATACGAGTATATCGTCGGTTTTGATGGATCACAGAGAGAAACTCTCGGTCTACTTGGTTCTTACTTTCTGTGTGTTAGTTTTAGGAATTTTTAGACAATTTCGTAGATAAAAATCTAACACAAATAAGAGATTATGAATGTCACCAATTGAGATGTGAGAATTAGCAATGAGGCACGAGTTAATCTGGAGCTATGAGCACAACATGTAATTAGTTATTTATACACCTGATAATAATGCATCTCCCATATGTGCCTTTTCGATCATTGTCAGCTTTGTTTAAGTCCCTTATCTCTTACATCCTTATCTGCATTAAGGAGAGTTAAAAATGTAAGCGCACCAGGATGTTCTGAAATGTGACAGGTATTTTACCCAGGATCAATTGGGATTGTATTTGCTAATCAATCTGTCATAACTGTAATCAATGTAAATTTACTCCATGTGATTGCTTTATGGCTTTGCGTAAACTTTAACTCAATTTCTAACCTCGAATAAGTCAGTATATTCGTGATATCTGTATTATATAGTTACGGAAAAAGGTATTTCGGGAATATAACATTTGGTTTTCTATTCAACGTATCCTCATGGACCAGACAGACAGTAATGCTTAAGCCGTGACATGTCTGATCGACAGTATGTGCCAGCTGTACCCTTTAAGATCATTACTTAGCCCATAAATATTAATTACATAAAAACTAAATGTTATGTTTACGGATTTTTTTCTCTGTGACTGTACCAATTTTACCAGGTCATCTTGGTTTAATGGTAATGGTTATGGACTACGCAACGGTACTATGGTGTCACCTGCCACATTAACTGAACTTTTTCCGGGTCTCCGTCAATTTAACTACGTGTATGGTTGAATAGATAACGCTGTGGCTACTGCCTTTATATCTGCCGCCGGCCACTGAAAAGCTTAAATCTTAACCCGTCTGGCACGTAAGTATCAATTAGTACCACTTAATTTCCTATATCGAAATCTTAATGTATAATGAATAGTGACCGGTCACCCTGACTTTAATTTTTCCACGTCCTTTTTTACTCAATCACACCAGGCTAATGCTGGAATGGCAGCTTCAAACTAGGTATTCACCAATTCATTCTCTTCCCTACTGTACCCCGATCTAACCCCAAAATGCCTAAAGACCAAAAATACATTTCAATTCGAAAGTGAAATCCAACGAACACGGTAAAAAAAATCTGCCAGTTTCTAATAAAAAAGGGGATAGTCATGCAACTGGATGTGTGAAAATTTCAAGCAAAGTTAGGGTTTATTGCGAAGAAAAAACAAATCTTTCAAATTCACAGAAAGAATTCTTACAAATGTCGACTATATGACTATTTACCAGGTTGACATTATTCACTAGCCATGATTGTCGAGTAATGTTACCCAAATGGATTTAATTGATAACTCTAAATGCTCTGCTGATGGGGAAAATCAATACAGTGCTTTATACTCTCTCATTAATTTGAATGTCGTTGTATCAAAAGAGTCTGAGTCAACAAAATAATGTGAATGACGTTAACATGGAAACGATTTTATTACAAGTCTAATCAAACGCTCCAAGATATACTGTGAGAACATAATTAAAAAATATATTGCATTACATGAACAGAATATGCAACGGTCAGAATTACGACATTCGCATAAAGTGCCGTTTTATAATGTTAAACTTGAACCAAAATGGAAAGGGTTTGATGTATGTCATGCATCAATTAAAACTAGTTCGGTTAATAGTAACAAAAATTTCAAAGCTGCATCGTAGATGTCTCTGAAGATGTCGACTACTGGATTCATTGATGGAACGTTTACACAAGAATTGTACAAACATTACATGACAAGCAAAAACTCAACAATGGAGACAGTAAAAGCAAATTTGAGTTACAAGAACTGAAAAATCCAAATGAATATTATAATATCTCTCAAGAAGTGGGCAGCTGAAACAATAAATTGTTGTAAGACCTTTACAACCACAAGTAAAGTATGTATCCATCGAGAAAATAACATAAATGTGCATATTAATACTTAAAATTACATGACATTTTTGCATATTTCATCTAAAAATCTTAATACATGCATACCTCTCGATTAACATGAAAGGTAAGTTAGGGAGATATGCCGCACTATTTGAAAAAAGGTTGTTGAAAATAATATAATCGAAATTGTTGCAGAGCTTTATTGCAGTAAAGCAATATAAACTTTAACACAAAAGTCATTTCATGATACTTAATAATGCGTGAACAAAAAGGAAAGAAGAAATGTAGAAAGTCCGTTTTCGTGCTCAGCTAAGCCTGGGTATTGTTTTCTGTTTTTCCGGTCCCGTATTCACATTTCCTATGTTTCCTTGTGAAGAAAGAAACTCTGCCGAGCTCCTTCTATCCTCCTCGCTTCCTATCACACCTGAGCCAATTATTTTTAAAAGACATCCAAATTTGTAATTCACTGTTTTGTTTACAATTGAATCACTTATTTCAAGTTGTGCGTTTGTTCTTCACTATAATGTTCTCTAGACCTCATTCGTCAGGATCACAGACATCCTGATACAACGTAACTACTAGCGAGTTCTGTCTACTGTTCGGTATCACACTCTTTTCTCCCTTCACTAAGTCTTCAAAGACAACCGTCCCGACAGACGATAAAGATATATATTGGGAGCAGACATAGCCAACGTCTTTCTTAGGCCAAATGAAGAGCATATCCCAAATTTTGTACCAGTAGGTGTGGATTAGACTACCTACAACATACTTGGTAGTTATACCATGAATTAGGGCATGACCATGTAAATTGGTGCATATTGATCCAACGGTTTGATTTGAAAGATTCGCAAAGTATTTGGTACTTATTTAATTAGCAATGTTATTCATTATGATATAAGCCTAGCTCTTTAGAATTATGTGATCTATTCGAAGAAAAAAAATATTGTGACGATGGACTTCGTATTAAATCCCATAAACGACTATTCGAAACATAGTGTAAGAGGCAAGACTTAAGATACTGTAGACCTCAGAGACATGAACTGTTCTCGAGTTGAAAGAAATGGACGTTTATATACTTTTACAAAAAACGTACGCGCAAAAGTTAATCATTATATACAATGTTTACTGAGATCGCATGCAAAGTTCTCCACGCCATTATCTCATTACCATCATCATCTAATTAATATAATAGCGTCCGTTATGCAACACAAGCGGAGGAGTCATATTACTTCTAAAAAGGAAACTAACCACTGGCGTTAAAAGATATTCACAAAGTGCACTTAGAGCCCTGTAATAGGACCCGATCTGAGTTCAGCCTAGCGTGGCCCGATTTCATATCCACACTAAATGGTCCGATCCAATAGAAAGGAAAATCGGGTAGGCCCGAAAAGTGGATGATTGAGATTCAATTGATCAGTTTTCAGGACGGCCCGATCCAATGTTTTTCTCCTCGGATCGGATCGATCGGTGTGGGTGTATAATCAGCGCGGCGCGAGATCGGGTCCAATTACCTGGCTTTGGACTGCACATTCAAATACATTAAGGCTGTTTGAGTATACATTCATTATTAAACTATAACATCTACCACTGCACCAAGATCAGAGTTGGTCACAAGGACGCAATACGACGCTATATAAATGTCTAAAGATGTCTTTTAAGTTTCAAATTAAGATGTAATCAGAAATTGAACAAGTAAAAGATTACCACCAAACTTCTCTGTTTTAACAACATGTCAGCCCTTTTAAATTCAGTGATATTAAATTGAGTTATTTTGTTAAATAAAACCAATTAAGTTATATGTCAAATCCAGCCAAAACACTCTGAAAAAGAAAGTAATGGTGAAACTGGTTTAATCCTATGTTCATTCGTTTCTAGAGTTATTAAAAGTCAAAATTTGCAAAACTGCTGCCTCTTTCAAGTAATAGAAAAGTAGCGTACAGTAGAGAGGAATTTCATAAGTAAAGCCTGTGAAATTCTTCGAGTGGTCTCTTTTACTTCGACCCGTGGATTGAAGATGTACCGTATGGTAAAATTGTTGAAGCATTGAAAACATCACATAACTTGACATCAACAGCCCAAACGAGAAGCAATTAACGTAATTTTGATTGCTATTCGCTTGTAAATTAGCGAACATATGAAATACATTTCTGTATTGAATTTTTTGAAAATATTTTTGGTTCAATTTGACGTTACCTGAGCCCTTTCCCCATGTTTAAAAAAAATGATCGAAATCCAATATGGTGGATTTTCTAGATTGCAGATAAGCTGATTTAAGATCTAGGAGAGAAGATGAAAACGGGTTAAGATTTTTTGTAAGATTGTAATCTTAGTGCATGGAACAAGAATATGAAGAACAAGAGTGTACAATTAGTGTCAGGAATTCAATACAGGATAATAAAAGGTTCTCCGTCTATCATAATATGCAATGCATATCTGTTTGTCGGGAAAACGCAGAAAACGGTCTTCTTGGGCAGGAAAAGTGTTATCCATATGAACTTCTTGGATAACGTTGTAGTAATAAACACTCAATAATACTCTACGGTAATTAAAATGATTGTGCCACAAACTATTTGCAACCGAAAAGAAATGCAAGAAACTTGTCACAAAAGATTATTTTTCTGCATGGCAATGTTCGATCCCATATAACCAACTTGATAACAGTATCTATGTCAGAAATGTGCTCGAAAATTTTCCCCTATGCCCGTACAGTTCTACTCTTTTCCATCTCTTTAAGGGGATCTTTGTAATTCAACGGCTAGGAAAAACGTTAGATGCGTATGTGTCTTCAACAGGACACGACATAAACACATTTATTTCTACCGCAAAATAATAATATCTCCCCCATATCAATGGTAGTGGTACATGAATGCAAAAGATATTAAATTCTGAATACGGTTCTAGTTTACTGAACGCTTTATACGTATTCCGCTTTGTCTGTAGAAAAGTCTCGTTCAATCCTGAACGACCCTCGGGTCAAAAGAGAAGTAATAACCTGCATCCGCATGGAAAGAAGAACGGAAATTTGGCTCATCCAGTACGTAGTTAATTACTTCCTGTTGCACCTTTTTTTTTAGATCATCAACGTCACTTTTTTTTTATCGAATCTGTGACACATTGTTTCACAATGGCAGGTAGGTAATGGCTGTGGTGGTGGGGAGGGTGTCAATGAAATCTGTTGGTTGTAGTGGTATTTTTTTCTACCGTTAGATGTGTACATGAGCAGAGGGAGAACGAGGTGAGAGGTCAGATCATAGAAATGCAGAAAGGGAGAAGAGCGAGAGGAAGGCGGATGTTGGCGAATACCAAGAGTGTTCCGCCCGGTCAGCTTTCCAACGATACATTTGTCACCGTCACATGCACGTCTCCTGTCGTCCATCTGATTTATCGTTCAAGGCATTGTTACTCGAAATGTGGTCGGTCTACTGGGTGGGATCAAAGCTGATTTTCTGGCTCTTTTTTTTGTTTCGAAACAAAGGCCAAGAAATGAGAAGACCTTCTATTTCACTCTTCCATGATCACAAAATGATCCAGTTTTTATATTCTTTGAGATCTACTCTTTTACAATCGGATGTATGCCTACATCTTGTATTTGTAAGAAGATTGATTGTGGATAATGAGTGTGTATTTCACTTTAATATTCCTTGTTTGATGCTTATTCCTGTTTTCTATATTCGTTTCTGGTATTTATCCATGCGTTTATTGGCTTGTAAGGTCAAATCCCATCTTGTATGAGAGATGACGCCCCTCGGTGAGTATTTTCCCCAGAAAAATAATATTTTCTATTGTCATCCCAGTATTTGCTTAGTAAAATTGAGAAAAACTATTAAAAAAAACTTAAGTCAAGATGGTCAGTCAATGCTGATCATGCGTCCGCGAATGTAACTGTTAGATCTTAGAGACGCGTTATTCCTGTTTATATGGAAACATTATGTATGAAAGCACGTTGAAATATAGACGTAAAAATTGTTTTCTGCATTGACTAGGAAGCGAACCTGTCACCGTGTTTCACTAAAAGTTTGATTCAGTGACATCCCAGACAGCACAATCACCTAAAATAAACGTTTATTCAACTTTTCCTTAAATGTTTAATAAACGTTGAATCTTGGTTGAATTTACGTTGATTCCACGTTTATACAACTATCGGATTAGTATTCTAAGAAATTTTGATTCAACGTTTAATATGACGTTTAATAAACATTTTAAAGACATTGAATTAAACCTTTTCCGCAACTTAATGTTGGCATTGACACTAATTCAACGTTATAAAACGTTGAATAAACGTCTATTCAACGTTTAATCAACGTTACGCAACGTTTATACTACTTTTAGAGAGAAACAAAATTCAACCTTCTGGACGATACAATTTCAGGGTTGATTCAAGGAAAAATCCTTTGATTGTAGTATTTTAATCTGGAATCACCCCTAAAATTATATTTTCAATTAAAGCATATCGTACTGAACATTGAAGTACTAGGCTTCGCTCTGGGAAACTTACATTGTTCTGTTCATCTGCACAGATTTAAATATTCGTTATAAGTAGGGATTTTTGGGGAAAGGTATGAAATTTGTCCTGAAAGTTAAATTTTACTTCTCTCCAAACGTGATCGATGACGTGACAATCCAACAATTGGGGTTTGACCAAGGACAACCTGGGGGGGGTTCTAAACCGGTAGCGAAAACCGTGGTCTTCTTTAATTGTATATAGTTACATACATACAATATGTTCTTACCTATAACAGGCATCTGAACGAAATAAAATACATTTTCAAGACAGAATTAGGTTGCCTCGTGGATTTGTTTGATTATGCAGTAAGTCTGAGAATTGTCAACACCACATTTATTGCTTTTAACGAGATGAGACAACCTATTCTACGAAGAATACACACACGCCAAAAAAAAAATCATTTGAGCATCTTATTCGGATTTCCTCCTGTCATTTCGATCTCTCGCTGCGCCGGTGTCCTGCCTTTTCCGGTTTTCATAAGAGAACAGAAGACAAACGCATAGCGTCGGTATTGTATGAATGTCAAATAGAAGTGCATTTCCATCAAGAAAAAAATGATATTATATAACACCTAGCATAAAACTATCACTGAAAATTGTTTCTGTAGATTAGGAAATCTCATAAATATTTAACGTTGAATCAACGTTTAATCAACGTTGTACTTTCAAACATTTTGGAAGGTTTAAGAACACAATTTAAATTTAACGTTTAATATTGGTCATTCTTTAAACGTTTATTAAATTACGTTGATAAAACGTATATTCAACGTTACCAAATACAACGTTGTCAAACTTCAACATTTTCAACGTTTATAAAACGTTAATTCAACATTGTGTGCTGGGTGGGATGTCTCAGTTGGACACTTGGACACTAGGACAAGTGATATTGAGATGGATGTCAGATAAAGAGGTTACCAAATCACAAGGGATATTCCTTGTAGAGAAACAGTCTCCTTGCAGGGATTCCTATTTAGGTAGGGAAAGAGATTTCCGAACCGCGGAATCTGTTCCTCGTCAAGAAACGGTCTCTCACAGGAATCACTCTTCACAGCGACAATAAAGAGATTACCAAATCATAAGATTCATTCCTCCTGAAGAAATGATCTCCTATGAGAAGCCCTCATAAATATCTGAAAGAGATATTAAGAATTAAATCAAAACAACCAGTCAAGTTTGAAGTACTTATCGGGTATATTGTAATGTTCTGTTCTCTCGAGTTGTACATGACTCAGAGAAATCCGAAAATACATAATGCAAGTTACAGGGGATATTAAAATATGAAATGCAAGCTACGTGTATATGTGCATGTAGTTGCATGAAAACAGTCTTTGTATCATGGAGATCGTTATATATAATTAAAAGACACCATAAGTTAAGTTTTATCACATTAATCGTTTGTCCGTAAACGGTACTACGCTTTATCTCCGGAGCTTCTTGGTGTGAGCAAATTAAATTTAACAGAATCTCTGTTTCTTAATGTTGAAAGAATTACAATACATAAACACTTTATTGTGCCAATACATGGCACGGTTACAAACCCAGTTCTTCAGATTGTCTTCACCAATGTTTAATATAAACTCGCTTGCGTTATACGAGGGCTAAGTAAGTCATAAGTCATGGCAACACCTTTTTCTTTCGGATGGGGGACAACAGGACAGATCGAAGGTACACGTTGGAAAGCTTATGGCATGGGCTGTCGAATGACCTTACCAGGTGGTGTATGTGAGTAGAGCTGCATGCCTGAGCAAGCCCCAACTTTCAAGAGGTGAGCGGAATGGAGGTCACGAAGAGTAAACAACGTACGTATGTAAAAGTAGCATTTCTCCGCGGTAGAAATGCACGGGAATACCACAGAGAGTTACAGAAAGCACTAGGTGCCTGTGCCATACCCTATCGAAGAGTGGCGAGGTAGATAGCGACTTTCAAACTGGACAGGGTTTCTCATACGATTATAAACCAATGTTGTCCGGTTGCCTGTGTTTGCTTGTTCCCAAGATGGCCTCCTTCATCCAGCCTTCCTCTGGTAAGGCTATTCGACAGCCTATTCCATAAGCTTTCCAACGTGTATCTTTGAAATTTCCTGTTATCCTCCATTCGAAATAAAAAAAAAGTAGTTGCCATGACTTATGACTTAATTCTCGTATAAATTATATTTTATGGAATAATCTTATATGCATCGATTGATTGTATCTATATATAAAAATAACTGAATGAAACCAGATGTAGTTAGAAATACTGTTTTACCAGTCTTGAATAACGAATACATAATACTTTATCTTTCTCATCAAGAAAAATGTTACAAACCTAGTTTCATCTTCACTGATGCTATAACTTCCACGAAACTATTGTGCTAGTAAAACTTTGGTAAACTTTATTTTTATATGGGCCAGTCAAGTAATTTTGGACTTCGGCCCGTCACGATTCGCCCTTAGCTGTTAAAATCCACACCCATGCCCCTGCCGGGACTCGAACCCGGGACCTTCGAACTGATGGCCTACTATTGTGCCAGTCCTTGACAAATTAATACATTTATTTATTTTACACTTATTTTGTGGATTTCGACAGTTCAAAATTCAGATTAAAATGTATATTTCTTTCAATAAATAACTAGAATCTGCCGATGTGCTAGCAAATTTTGAACATCAAATAAATCTCTAACTTACTGGTATCTTCCCGATCCTTGAAACTTTTCCCCTTAGTTTGCCGGTCCGTGAATATTAAAAGGTTGATAAATACTACTATAAATAAACATAAATAAACTACACAGGATAATATAAAAGTAAGAAAACACAAAAAAAGTTTTGACTGTTATCAAAAGTTTTTTATAAGCTGATTTTGTTCGTTTTATTTATGTATCTTTAATTGATAAATGCATTATAAAACTTTGAAAAAATCTCAGTAATATCACAATGAATGGATATTGTAATGGTACATAGAGATTTCAACCGTAAAAGTTTTAATCTAAAAAGATAATTATATTAAACTTACCAGGAATACTTCCGAAATGATAATCTGGGATAAGTGCAATTCCGCGCACAATCGATGGCCCACTAACCCAAAAAGCGTCATACAAATTTTTACACCCCACACTCAGAGCATCAAGAAGACATAATTAAAAACAAATAAAAAAATTGTATGAGGCAGAAGACATATTCCATGCCGAATTAAGATAGTTACTATCTCTCTCAACCAAACTATCTCAGAATTGCATGAAATTCGGGAAATTGAGGATTGATGGGACTTAGTCAACGTGGCAATTGTTAAATTCCCGATACCTTTTAATTTTAAAATTATATAGAGTCAAATTGCACCGAAATTGCCCTTTCCAAGCTCCTTAGCTATCTACAAATTGATGTAACTCTGCCTCTATTTGGCCTAAAAAGCTCAAATAAATAGTAGTTCAAAGAGATTGCAACAAGCTTTCCAATGATATATAACAAGTCCTTTTTTGGATAAAAATAAAACGATGGTCCATTGACCTTGAATAGTTAAATACATTTTTCTCTCCAAAAATTACGGGAAAATATGTTTGGTAGCGCATTCTATGCTATAAAACATACGAGAAATCAATGTGGATCTGTAAAAGAATCAACAGATAACACAGGGTTTCCAACGTTGAGGCGAAAACTGCCGTCGCTGGTCAATAAACATAATATTTCACGATAAATCAGAAACAATGCATTAAAGTACTTGTAAAAAATTAGCGTTTGGGAGTTTATTTGAATTAGTATCGTAGTTATTAACAGACAATATTGGGGATTGTTTGTATTGTCAACCCGAGATAACATATATTTTTGAACTGGAACTGTCTATTGAAAAATTTTCGTACTTGAAGTCCCGTAATAATGGTAATTATTATATGTGGTAATTATTATATGTAAAGGTTCTATGGTCACAATTAATATGTAATAATATTCAAAGTTTGTAACCCTGCGTCCTATGCATCACATAGAATGATTATTATCATTAAAGAATTCCAAATTCCAAAACAAACAAACCTAGTGTCAAAGACATATGGGCAAAGAACAAAACAAGAATGTTTGAATGCGGAACAGTTTTATATGTAGTCAGCTACAACAACTACTATAAGCACTGCGAACCACCATGTTCGAACAACATAAAATATAATGTTGACATTAGGTGTGTTTATTTTGGCATTTGGATTTATCTAATGATAGTAATCATGCTATGTGATGCATAGAACGCAGAGTTGCCAACTTTGAATATTATTAGAGATTAATTGTTGCTATAGAACCTTTACACGTTTAACCTGCTTCACATATAATAATTACCATCATTACGGAATTTCAAATACATTTTTTTCAATAGACAGCTCCAATTGTAAATACACCTTATCTCGGGTTGACAGCACAAATAATCCTCGACATTTTATCTGCTAATATCCACGATACTAATGCAAATCAACTCCAAAACGCTAAATTTTGCTTTAATGCATTGTTTCTGATTTAAGGTGAAATATTTATTTTATTAACCAGTAATAGCAGTTTTCGCTTCAAAGTTGGAAACCCTGTGTTATCTGCTGATTCTTTTACAGACCCACTTTGATTTCTCGTATGTTTTATAGCATAGTATTGGCTACCAAACATATTTTCGGAGAGGAACATGGTTTAAGCTATTCAAGGTCAAAGTTCAAAGATCAAGGTCAAAGGACCATCAATATATTTTTACTTAAAACTAGACTTTTTATATATCATTCGAAAGCTTGTTGCAATCTCTTTGAACTACTACTTATTTGAGCTTTTTAGGCCAAATAGAGGCAGAGTTACATCAATTTGTAGATAGCTAAGAAGCTTGGAAAGGGCAATTTCGGTGCAATGTGACTTAGACTAATTTTAAAATTAAAAGTTATCGGGGATTTAACAATTGCCACGGTGGCTAAGTTCCATTAAAATCCCGATTTTGTTTTTTAATTTCATGCAATTCTGAGATAGTTTGGTCGTAAAGAGATAGTAACTGTCCTGATTCGGCATGGAATATGTCTTCTGTTTCATACAATTTATTATTATTGTTATTATTTTGCTTATATTTCCTTGACGGTTTGATTGCGGGGAGTAAACATTTGTCTGCGCCTGTTTGGTTAGTGGGCCGTCGATTGTGCGCGGAAGTGGGCTTATCCCAGATTGTCATCTCGGGAGTGTTCCTAGTAAGCTGTTTCTGAGTGACACATTTAGAATGTCTGTCTCGATTAGGCATTCAGTTCTCTTTCTGACAAATTGAAGAACAATGTGAGTATTGTATTGTTGTCTCTTCGTTCCAGACTTATGATTATGAGACTATATCCTTACATGATGTTATTTTTTTAAGACCTAGCAAAGAATTAAAAGCGAGGAAATACCAAATCTACTGATTTAAGTTCAAGTGAGCCGAGAAGTGTCAAGGACTAAGGGAGTGGCTCATAAGACATTAAACGCTGAAACAAAATACCAGTCACAAATTAGTTCGTATCTCTAGTATTGTGAATTCCCTGCGTTTCATATTGAAGGCTTATTTTGCCTCTTTTTTTCCGTACGATCTTTTCTCCTGTTAATATGAGCAAAGGAGCGCAGGGAAAAAGAGCGTGAATGTAATCCAAGGCTGCTAAATTTAGGCTCAGTTCTCAACCAAAACAGGAATGTAATAGAAATCAACTTGTAATTCCAGAAGAGTACAAGAAGAAAGATACGGGTTTTAGTTAAAGCTGTTCAACATCAATGACGTAGAAATGCCGTAGAAATAGGCTTCTACTAAGTAGATATTGAGACTACATGAAGGGGAGTTAAGCAATGAAGAACCAAAAGACTTTACGCCCAGAACAAACCAGGATTTAATTTCACGAGGAGGCAAAAATGTTATCTCGAATCTTAATGTCTAACCACGTGTTAGTAGAAAAGCATGCGTCAGCGAGAGGATTATTATAGTGCATAGGTTTCAAATGGTAAGGAAAATTTTAAGTTCAAGTAAGTGAAATAGTAAACTTTCAGATGAAAGTACTCAAGTCACCTCGCTCATATGACTGTCGGTCCCAAAAGATAGAGAATCAGTAAAGATGGATATTTACTATGGAGGTCCATTCTGTGGATACTAAACATTGAAATTTACAACAGATATCTCAAAACAAGAACAGAGCATAAACAAGATGTTAACTGGATCCTGATTAATATCGAATGTCAAGTTTAGACCCAGGAAGTGTATATCATAATGTTTTAATGTTGGCCATAGTAAAATATCTTTGAATTTAGACTTCAGTTATGTCTATATGCTTTATTTTTAGGTAATTGTTAGAGTGTTTGCATTTCTGCTTTGTCTGTCCGAAACTTTGAACCTGGAAACTGCCATTGCTACGATAAGGTTGAGGTCTCGTTGGAACGGTCGCGGCAAAATAAAATGAAAGCCAACTGAACCGTCTTGGTTGGTGCAGTGGGTTTAAAATGAATGTTTAAAAACAGCTGCCAACCCACTTTTTTAAAAATATTAATTCAATTTTTTTCAAATTGCTGCTATTCCGTTAGAGCTATTTATACAGACATTATTCAAAACATTAGAAAAATACTGTATGCGTCCCTGTTCTCAAGGACTCCGGCTGTCAATGTTGCAAACCTATTTTCTTTAAAATTCATTTTTCGAAATTGTTTCCATTACACTAGCCGTAGCCGAACGAAACTTGGCATAAGCATAATTCGACTTAATAGAAAAATAGAACTCCACATCCATTTAATTTGTATTTCATATGCAATGAATAAACAAGTACAATAATCATCTAAAAGCTATGACTGTAAACATATGTAGATGACAGTAGTATATCAATTATATAAAAATAATAATAACTTTACATTCACATTGATAATTTAATGTTAAAGATATTATAAAATGTTTCTTTTAGAAAAAACAACACATTTTTGCACGAAAGCATGTAAAACCATTTCTTGAAATACGAAAGTGTTGTAATCAAAATAAAAGCTCTGAGGTCTTCACAGAAACAAGTGAGGTAAAATCAAGTTAGGGGATTCGGCACATAAGCTACCGCCAGGCTTCAGCAGCGAACATCCTATTTATATGATCAATGTTTTGTTCGAAACATTACAAAAAGGCCTTTCCAACGACCCATCAACCACCTTCCTAGTCTCAGTAGTTCCAAAGCTGAAATCCTCCTACACGAAACTCGGGAACCGCCCCTGATATACTAGTCTCGCCACGACCTTACCAACAGCACTCAAGCACCTTCCTACCCCTTATCAGTTCCTGAGTTGAAAGCTGTCGAGTGACGAATAGACGGACAGAGCAGTCGTATAGCGTTTCACCGCCTTGGTGCTGAAGCTTAAAAGGGCACCTGACAGAACTGGTTTGTTAATATTTCTAAGAAGTACGATATTATTAATCCTAGTTTGTACGGAAATTTGTATTTTGACAATAACGTAGTTCATTGGGACAGAACTGATGGGTCCAGCAATAGAACGGAACAAGCCACATAGCGAATAAATGCGTGATTACTATTAAGTCACATTCATCTGACATCTCTTCACAATCTGTTAATTAAACAGTAATGCATAAGATTGCAAACAGATGTCAGACAAATATGACAATAGTAATCACGCACTTATTGACTGCGTTGCTTATCCCCTTCTCTGACCTGATCCTCCAATTAATCTTTTGGTTAATTGCTTTTCTGTTAGACGTTCGTTATAAGAGTTAATTTAAACAGAAAATTTTGTTAGATGGAGATTAATAACACGAACCGCAAGCCATTTCTGTATTGTAATCGCACTAGATATCGAATCAATATGATTTTTCAATGCTTATCTTTGGTCGGATAAGTAGACATGTCATTTTGCTATCTTATGTTATTCAAGCGGTCTTTGGAGCTAAGATCGTATATTGTTTTAGTTTGTTTTCGCAGTTATGTTATTGCACTGAATAGGTGATAACCGTATGCTCAAGTAACGAGCTGACTTTTCTACTGGAAGGATTAAAAAATGAATTTATTTTCACATTTTATTGTTTATCGATATAAAGTCATTTTCTTGGGAATCCGTTCTAATGTGTCGCGAAATTTTTGAACTTAAATAAGTGTAGGCATCCTGATGCCTTTTGTAGAGGTCTATCTTAAAAACAATGTCTTAATACATATTGTTTAAGAATTGAAGTCTATTTTTATTCAACTTACTTTTAGGGATTCACAGAGAAGTATGTTTATGCTCGAAGGTGACCTCCTTCGACGAGAACCCTTTTAAGGCCAAGGAAGCGGAATGTAGTGGCCAGGACCCTTGTCTAGATACCACACCACATATTCATAAGTAGAATCGAGTTGAACCTTAACCCAACTCGTTCCGTTGGGAACACTCAAACCAGCAATTGAAACCAGGAACCCTGGATTAGAAATCGACGAGCGAAACCATTTACCAGCGGAAGTACTTGCACTTTGAAATACAGTATAATTTTAACCTTTTAACGATGCCTTTCCAATGTTCATTGGTCCATTTCGAAGTCGAAATTAATAAATAAGATGTGAAAATAAACAATTTTCTGACTATTAAAATACAGTTCACCGTTCCAATATGTTTTCATATAATTCCCCACACAAGCAAAGTAAACAGTTATCTTAAACTATAAAGCAACACTAATAGTTACTAACCAGTCTTGACATTATACCAAACAGATGCTACTCTCAGAAAAGGCTGTGCCATTATTAAGTGAACTGGAAAATCACGTTGTTCTTATAACACAACCTATTGCATTTATAGTACAGATCTTACACAAAGTAATACACGTATTGTTTCGTAAATTTAAATACACAATTTCTACAAAAAGAAAAAAAAAGACATGTCTTCTACTAGACGATGTGAAGTCACTCAGATAATTACAATTTTTTATTTACAACATAATTCTTGTTATTTTCTCAGTGTATATTTTTAATTTGTTTAGAAGAATTAAATAGAAAACAATGTACCATCTAGTACAGAAACCAATGGGAGTCTTTGAACCTCATATTACTATTAAAGTTTTGGAATGAATTAAATATACTGCTTTATTGTATATATGCAAAGACATATTTCTGCCAACGATTCACAAGGCTTTAGATCCCGTCCCTGAAGAATCGGGCTCCCATGAGGGAATGAAACCCCGGAAGAGACATTCTGTACTATCCCTGTTTTAGAACACAATGTTATCCAAGAAATTATTTAGATTAATAAATATACGGTAGTATCTTGGAGTTAAATCTGAAGAACATGAAGGGTGCGGGAGGTACCTCAAGCCACTTTGCGTCTTATTCACAGCTTTTCGCACATCATGGGATTTGGTGTAGTCTGCTAAGGGCAGATAGATAACCTTCCCTATTGATCAATGACGACTGCTTTTCACACAACTGCTGGTACATCTCGTGCACAGTACATGACAGCAGTAATGGTTTTATCAGAAAAAAAAAGAGCTTCTAATGGACAAAACCCAGAGTTTGTCCACCACACTGACAACAATGATTTCGTGGCGTCAACTTTCGCTTTCGAATATGTTTAAGTCTTTCAGCAACAACGAAACAACTGCTGACTTCGCTTGCGATTGTCGTACAGGCACTTCTTATCAAACGTCACAATACGATTTAGTATAGGCTCACTGTAGTGACGAACCAACAGGTTATTATTACTAGTGTACACCCTCTGCCGTTCGCAATGCTCCATTACTTTATGCGGTATCCAGCTGGTAACTTTTATTTTAAGTTTTCCTATTTTCTGTACATCGTCGGAAATACTTGAATTGGAAATGTTAAACCGTCAGCCAAACTCCGTAACAGCCGTGGTGCATAGGTTTGCCTCTACACATGCTTTCAAAGCATCATTATCCACCGTTCATGTGCGTCCTCTACGTTGGAGACTCTGTTCCAAGTCACGAAATGTTTTAAAACTAGATATACAGAGTACCCGTTATAAAGTTCAATCTGCGTCATACGTTTTCGCCGTCGTACGTCCCGAGTTCGATCTCTTACAATAAAATTACCCGTAAATGACCTTGTTCCAACGTGTTGAATAGAGACTTGTAACACGTTATAAGACGCCTGCAGTTAAACTTCACATGGCATGACGGCTGTCCGCTGTTGTAACCTTTAACTGGTATTACTCACGGTTGAATACGTCACGTTTTATATTAAAACAACCCACTATAACTGTTATCCGTATATGTATTTATTATTTCCTATTATATAGAGCGTGTATAAATGATGGTCGTAAATTAAAGGCTGAATTTCTTACAACGTTATTCAAATACAGTCCTTGAGTTAGGGTTGCCACCAGTCCCGTATAGTATGTAATGTCCCATATTTAGCATAATAATTATACGTTCCGTATTAAGACTAGTAAATTCACACACATATTTTCGACATATCAGTAATTTTAAAAAAAATAAACCGTGATGGACTATTTTGCAACTGTTTACTATGCAAACTGGCGAACAAGCTCTGTCCACATTACCACACCCCAATATGATAATGTACAATACTCGTACCTTCAGTTTGCTCTAGTTGATAAATGATAACAGATACTTTTGCCAGTTGTGGTTAGAAAATTGAAATATCAATTTTCCTCCCGCCAGTACTTTTGGAGTGTGAGTAGGATGTTTTAAATTGCGTAGTTAGGCGGTACAGGGCCTAACAAGTTACTTTCATTTTTAGGTTATTTCAGAGTTGTACCGTATTTTTTGGTATTATCCTGTATTTTTGCCTAGTGTCCCTTAATTTGTTTATCGAAAGGTGGCAAACCGTATCTTAAGTACAACTTTGACAATAATTTGCTAAGACGATACGTATTACGTCATTAGTTGCCGAGACATCTGGTGTAGTAAAAAGTAATCCATTATTTTGCCAATAGATGGCTTCAGTGATCTGTATCTCGCGTTGTATAAGTCCGATCGGGTTCAACGAGATGGCGTTCAAACGGTGAGATTGAGTACTACAAACACTGTTCAGATAGTTGTGATGAGTTGACTCAGTGTTGTGTGAGCGCGCGTCAAAATAGACACTAGCAAAGAGAAAATACGCTATATTTTACAGTTTTTCTTCGATAAAGGCGAAAACGCAAGCCAGGCGACTGCAAATGTGAATAGATGGTCCTGATACTGTAACAGCCAATCACGCGCAATTTTGGTTTCGTCGATTCCGTTCCGGTAATTTTGACGTCAAAGATGTACCACGCACTGGAAGGCCACGTGTCGAAAATGTCGATAAAATCATGGACATTGTCGCGTCCGACCGTCATCTAAGCACTGTTTTGATTGCCCAACAACTAAACATTGCACAAAAAACCGTGTGGAACAAAAAGAAGCTTGATGTATGAGTGCCACACGAGTTAACGCAAAAAAAAACCTCATGGACCGAATTTCCATCTGCGAATCGCTGCTGAATCGCAACAAAAGCGACCCATTTCTGAAGCGGTTGATGACTGGTGATGAAAAGTGGATCACTTACGACAACGTCACGCGAAAACGGTAGTGGTCGAAGCGCGGTGCGCCGGCGCAAACGGTCCCCAAGCCAGGATTGAAAGCCAGGAAGGTTTTGCTGTGTGTTTGGTGGGGTTGGCAGGGAATTATCTACTATGAGCTGCTCTCCTACGGCGAAACCCTTAACTCGGAACTATACTGTCAACAATTGGACCGTCTGAAGGCAGCAATCGCCCAGAAGCGCCCAGTTTTGGCCAATAAGAGAGGCATTGTGTTCCACCAGGACAACGCCACGCCCCACACATCGATAGTGACTCGCCAGAAGCTCCGGGAGCTTGGTTGGGAGGTTCTTATGCATCCACCTTATAGTCCGGACCTGGCACCGAGTGATTACCATCTGTTCCTGTCCATGGCGAACACGTTTGCTGGTGAAAAATTCGCTTCAAGAGAGGCTTGTGAAAATCGACTGTCTCAATATTTTGCCAATAGGGACAAGGGCTTCTATGAGAGAGGCATCATGATATTACCTTCCAAATGGCAACACGTTATCGAACAAAACGGCGCATATGTGACCTAAATCGGATCATTCTAACAATGGTAAGTCAAGCCTTCAATGTCATGCAAAAATAATGGATTACTTTTTACTACACCAGATATTACGTCATTTATGACGATATCTCAACAAATTTGGGTGGCGTTGAACCCAATCTTATACATAGTGTTACATTTCTTGAAACGAAAATTTTTCTCGTCTCGAATTGAGGAATTATCTCTTCAATTCGTAGCCATCATTTCTAAGCACTATATACATAAAATATAGGGTTATAGCACACTCTTGCTCATTTTCCGTCTTTGATGATAAAACATTGTCTTATTGTCGCTCATAAGTATGGCTTAACATAACAATAAAGCTAAACTCATACGTTACATTATAGAGGCAAACGTCTCCTCTTGTAAAAAGAAATAGCCTTTTCAAAATATACAAGAATCAAGAGCCAAACGGAAGAACAAAGAATGTTTTGAATTTCTTTTCAGCACGGCAATGAAAAGATAGAAATAAACAATTATTTTCAATATATATATGCGCATTCTTATAGTTCCTACATGATCTCTTGGTATGGAATTTTCCTTTTTTGAACGGGAAATAATATCTGGATAAAAGGCTAACATCCGCGGCTGAAATGCTCAAAAGATAAAGAAGAGGAAGTTGGTGCCAAGGAGGCAAAAGATGACTATTATACCCTCCTTCCCCCCCACACACATAAACATACATTACTCCGTTTAGTAGAGATCCCTCCCTGCCTCCACTACAAGACCAGATTCGGCCGTTCTCTAACCAAAATTAAATCCATTAGAGAAATTTATGTTCTTGAAAATTGCGAAAAGGGACACTCTCTCTCTTAAACGTGAGCTCTTTTGTACGTTCATACTCTTTAAGATTTCACAGGACCGTCCGGTTAGTTAGTACCTCAATAGCTCCTTCCTTTCGACTTCCACGTTCATTTTAGTCACTTACTAAATCCCTCTAAAACGCCAGGAGGTAGTTAACGTTTGTTATCAGAGAAGAATGTCTAGTTTTCTTCCTTTTTTTTTAGTAACAAGAAATCATAGACACTCAGATACATATAAATGAGTTAATGAAAGAGAGAACAAAGAAACTTTCAACTTGGCAACATTCGAAACGGTAAAATCATTTCTGATATCCTATTTGTAAACGTTCCTGCGCTTTGTTAGCGTATATATGGTACTAGTCTGCCGAAACGTTAGACCAATGTTTGTCAAGGAAAGAAGGAACCTCAATATATATACAATGAAACCTCGATATATCGATCCTCAAGAGGAACGAGAAAAATTCGAATTATCGAGCATTTCGATATACCGAGGTTCGATTTATCAAGGTGATTTCTGACTGACTGCGATATATAGAGGTTCACAACAACAAAAACAATGGTTATTGGATGCGTTTCTTATAACTAATTTAATGTAATTAAAGGGTACTGTATTTTAATTTTTAAAATGTCTGTTAAACAAGTGTGGGGGTTACAGATTGCAACATGAATGATTGACGTTCAAAGAACGAACTGAGCTTCGTCTAAATACAGTACAATATTATAGATTTTATCAAAACGACTTCGATATATATATATAACCTCGGCTACTCAACGCATGAAATTAATTAATCTCAGAGTTCCTTTCGTATACTTGTGGGTAACTTCGAGTTCCTTTCACGAAGGATAGATAGTTCAAATGAACAATCAAGATACACATTTTGCATGAACCTCGGCTTACGCACTTGAGATGGGGCGAAGCTTGATTCATATAGAACTGATCTCGAGTTAAATAACTTTAGCAGTTCCAAATCGCTGAGAAAGGAGTTACGACAGAACAAAATAATGAGAAGGTATCATGTGATGAGTTAACCAGGGAACAGTTAAATCATTAAAAACACACTACAATTTAATGGGTAAAATGTAAGAACTATCACAAAAGAGTCAATCAGATGTTTAGGATCTTAAAAATATTGATCCTAAACTGTCCATAAAAAAGATCTGTATCATCATATTTAATACTTTTTCTACATATATCAAAAACGTTAGTGGATGCTCAATATGATACAATCGCAGAACTGAGACAGTTGGTTAGTACTTAAGAAAGAGAATATAAAAGAAATATTTGCTTTAAACATCAAAGGACACAGGAATTACAAGAGAGTGCAAATTAAGGAATAAAGGATGGTCGAGCTTATCAGAGATATAAGAAAATTAATAGACGAGAAGGAATTAAGCAAGAAGAAACTCATCAAGATTCCTGCATCGCTATGAAAACAAATGAAGAGAAAATAACAAAGATAGAATCAGATTACTATGAAAGTAAAGAAATAAAGGGTTTAGCTGAAGCAACAACGGATGTCAAGAATCTTGAGGATACATGTGAACATGCTATGCAAGCTGAAACATGTAAACAACAAAAGGTAAATGTTCATAGAAGAGACTATAAACGGGATGATTTTTGCACTTGAATCATGAGAAAAAAAAAACATTTTTAAGAGGAATAAGAGTTATTTAGAAGAGATAATCAAAAAGGAACTTGCAAAAGATGTTCCAAGTCAAGGGAAGGAAGAAGATCGAGCAATTCGAAGGAGAGTGGATACGAAGGCTAATGTGCTTAAAGGAAATAATATTGTAATTCCGGAGAAAAAGAAAAGAAATGATGAAACGAAGTATGGACATTTACTTGAAGATCTGTATCAAAAGGATCAAGCCAATGTACAAAATGGAAGGATTGTAAAGGCTAAGGACATTTGTACTCAAGCGTTGAATATTATTGAAAAATATAAATTAGATAAAGAATTATATAAGCATATCAATATTTTATTGTCAGATACATGAATATATGGTAATGGTATTTATTGAATTAAGAAAGAAGTTATATTCACTAAAGAATGATGAATAACATGAAGATTTAGAAGTATGATATTCTTCGTATTGGTGAAAAATATGAGGAATTTTTTTTTTCGCTTTTAAAATATTTCTTCCAATCAGTCGTTCCTTATCAATCGTACACTCTCCATTTCTGGTTTTGACGCTGCTACCTTCGTATTCATAATCTCTTCATCACTGGAACTTACTCTAGTTCCGTTGTCTACTACTCTAACCATATTGCTGGTCGACATTATATAAAGGAAAAAAGGGCTATATATATATTTCGTATTCTTTTGGTTATCTTCGAGTTTCTTTCATGAAGGATAGAAGGTTCAAATGAACAATCAAGATGCCCATCCCACTTTACATAGCCCTCGGCTTACGCACTTGAGATAGGGTGAAGCTTGATTCATATAGATCTGATCTCGAGCTAAATAACTCTAGCAGTTCCAAATTGCTGCTTGCGGTAATCAAAAACTTTGGTAAGCCCTTAAAGGTATTTTAAATAAATAAAGAATATAAAAAATTACTCTTATATTTTATTTGTCTCCTTCACAAAACCTATATACACCTCTTATTTACATCTTTCATCTAAGCATCAGCAACATGTGCATGATTACATTCAATTTACAATCTTCTTTAATCATATTCATCTCTCAAAACCAACCACCTACTGCATTGAATTATTTGCAGTTTTTCTACAATATTACAATTCATTCTCATGTCCATATCGCTCGTAAAACCTAAATATCTTCAGTAAATCTTTATCGCAGAACATTAGCAATAAATCCGTCAACCATATCCCAAACTATCAACTTTTACTAATAAAAGTTGGAGATTCTTCCAATCTGACTTCACTCCATTACATAACAAATTCCAAAGTTGAATATTCCTCATTTCTGAATTCTCGCAGTATCAAATATATTTAAATTTTCTGCATTTAATCTTTCATCAACAGTACAATAAATATTTCGTGATTACAAATTAATTTCTTCTTTAATGCAACAATGTCAACTAAATAAAAGTCTTTAAAACTAAATATAAAATTAAATCTCTGCTAAGGCACATCGATAACAAATCAATTCCATACATTACACACTTTACAAGTATGTACTTTCCATATGAAGTTTGATGCCTTCAGAGGAAATACCTATTTAACTCATATGATTACGTTTTTTTTCTATTAACCTACGGAAGTTTAAAACAAAAATGCTTATTTGCTGACCTTAGGGATTAAATCCATGCCTAAGATTTACTAGTTGAGTAGTATATTGTCTTTTAAATTGTGGTGTAACTGACAATTCAAACATTAGCTATATAACTTTTATAACGTTGCCACTTTGTTATATTTACCATCCAGCACTACAGCCCGTTGTTGACTTGTACTTCTTCTACCAGACTCCTCCACGCATCTCCGTTTTCGAAATCTTTCTCCAATTAGCTATCTTCGTTATTTGTAGGTGCTTTCTTACATCATCTCACCATCTTTGTTTTGGTCTTCTTTTCCTTCTGCTGGAGAGAATTCTTTCTCTCATTATCCTTTTTGGTAGTCGAAGCTCTTCCAGGCGTGTCCTAACCTCCTACTCTCTTTGCTTTTATAAATCTAACAACTTCGTTTCTCTTAATTTAATTTGCTTCTTCGTTTGTGCTTATTCTCCGTTCCTGATTTTCTTTCTTTGGTCAATATATTAGCGCACTCAAATGGACGTTAGTGAATAAGGGAAAATATAGGGTTTGTCTTGTCTGTCTGTCTGCTCCTCCCAATAGATCTCAGCAACTACAAGTCAGACCTGGTTGATCTATACACCGTTGGATTTGTGATGATCTTAAACGGCCGAAAAAATTATGCCTTTCATTCTATATCTGACAGGTCATTTTCATTTACTTAGTTTACTCAATTTTACTAGGAATTTTGACATTTTATTTTTTTCACACCTAAATCTCAGTAACTACAAGTCACACAGAGAGAAACGATACACTGTTGGATTCGTCATGGTATGAAACGGTGGGGAAAATTATCATATTGACTCAAAAACAGACAGATCCTTTTGAATAGCTAGTATTCTCCATTTGTGTCCCTCCTAGACCTCAGTAACTGCAAGTCCGAGAGAGATGAGCCATACACTGTTGGATTTGTAATTATTTCAAACCATGGATCAACCTATTACATAAACTTTAAAGGTGGCAGGTACTTTTCAATCGCTTAGTATTCTCCATCTGTATGTTTCTTTGTCCCACTACATCTCAGTAACTACAAGTTACACAAATATAAACCATGCCCCGTTAGATTCATAATGGTCTGAAATGGTGGTGAAAATATCAGTTTGACTCTAAAACTAGCAGCTCCTTTCCAGTCGCTCAGTATTCTCCATTTGTGTTCCACCTGGCTCTCAGTAACTACAAGTCCGACAGATATTATTTATACACCGTTGGATTTGTCATGGTCTGAAACGGTGAAGAAAACTCTGAATGTAACTCTAAAGCTGGCAGTTCCTTTTCAATCGCTTAGTATTCTCTATTTGTACCCCTACTAAATCTTAGTAGTCACGAGCTCGACAAAGATAAGCCATATACCGTTGAATTGGTCATGGATACCGATAGGAAAATTTATGAATTTGGTTAAAAACTAGCAGGTCCATGCATTCGCTTATCTCCATTTGTCCCTATGACTTCGACTAAAACAGGCACGCCAGGGCATTCGCTTAGTAGTCTCCATTTGTCCCTAGGACTTTGACTCTTCCTTTTGGATACGTTATAAGATAATTTGAATTTATATGGAAACGCTTTGGTTTTGTCTATAATAAAACCATTACCTAGGTTCTTCTCCTTATTTATTTCCTTCAAATATTCATAAATTGTTTTGATTTTCTTTCGTTAATCGGCAAACTTCGTCTCCGTATGTTAGTATTGGTCTAATCAGGGTTTTGTGTATTCTTACTTTAACATTTTTACTTATTACTTTGCTTTTCAGTACTTGTATATTTGCGTGATACACTTTGTTGCCTTTGTATATTCTGTCTTTGATGGTATTTCTTGTATTATTCCGATTGTCGATTAGCATACCTTAATAATTAAATGCATTGACGAACTCAAACTCCATTACTTTCAATTGTAATTTTGATCTTCTCTCTCTTTCCTTCCTGTCATGTTATGATGACACATTTGGTTTAATTCGTGTTTGCGAATAAACCTAAATTGTTGGCTGCTTCCTCTAATTGGATATTTTTCTTCTTAAGCTCCTTCTCTTATCTTGTTATTATACCTGCAGATTTGGCTAGATTTAAAAATTATTATTCCTTTTATGCCACTTTCTGGATAGCATGATGTAAAGGTGTTGTTCACAGAACATCTCCTTGTTTAACTCGTGTTTAATATACAAACTTACACTTGGGATATTGAAACTCGCTAAAACCTCTATCAATTTCTTTCTGCTCACACTGTCAAAAGCTTGCTTATAATCGTAGGTGCAGGTTAATTTCATATTCACAGCGTTTCTCTATATTTGCGCTTCTATCTTGCCTAAATCCACACTATTTTCATTATATTTTCTGTGTAGTTCGTAAGCTTATTACTGGTTAATCCTGAAATAAGTTTTATGCTTTGTTTATCAGTGTCCTCTATAGTTTACGCAATTCGTTTTGTCTGCTTTCATATGTATTGGACACATTATTCCTACTGTCCATTCATTAGGCATTTCTTCCTAACTCCATATTTGTCTAATCAGTTTGTATATTTCAGGTTTCATCTCTGGACCTGTGTGTTTTATTAATTCTACTGTTATCCCGTCTTCGCCTGGAACTCTCTTAGAGTTCATTGTTTTGATTGGTTCCTTCTACTTCTTCTTCCCGCAGGTCGCCCTCCGTAGCTTCTTCCTATTTTCTCATCTTCGTTTCCTAGTACTTCCTCTATCTGTGGATTCAGTTGTTCTTCAAAGTATTCAGTCCACAATTTGTATTTTATGTATCTTCTGTCTATTACTATACACTTTATTACAATAGTCACTTTAACTGGAAAGCAAACACAAGTCTAAAGTAAAGTAGTCTGGAGTAGAAGATGGGTTAGAATCTATATAATATTCAAAGAATTTGGTTGTTTTAAGACATCTTAACACAGAAAATTAAATATATAAAATTCAATTAAGTGCATTAATGGTATTGTTTGTTGCAGTGACATAATGTAATATTTGCTTATTCTAACATGCGGGAATGTAAACTCGAGGCTAATACACCTTAGTACGTATAGCACGAAATGCATTTAGATTGCATCATATGATTCGCAGAAAATGTTTTAAACTGCATAACTGATTGACATGAAACAAATATCTGGATAATGCGAAAATATCTGCATTTTCAAACTCCTAACATCGCAATTTTTTTTTTAAATTACTTGTTAATTCAGATAATTCACATATGTTCATAATTTCTGTTCTTGTGCTGATTTTTTTGTTGATTATCATGCCTGGATTGTTATTTTGATTAACAAAAAAGGTTGAAATATGTTGTATCGCTGTTTTTATCTTGTCACTGTGTGAATTATACAAAACATAATTTTCTCAGTTGATGGGAGAAAGAAGACGTTAAAAATAAGCACATTATAGGCAATTGTGGGGAAATAATGCATAATGATAGAGGTCACTCCATTAGTCTAAATAAAAACAGAGCAATATATGTGCTCGACACCCGTGTTTAATGTCATAACTTGAGTTGAAGTAATGACAAAATACTATCTGCTCTGCAGCTGTATTGGTTTCGCTATCAAATGCAAAGGTTCGAAAATCAAATAATAAAAATGCCACTGTTGTTTGGGATCAGGGTGGGTAATATGTGTTGAATATCTACAAGGTCGTACCATTACCGGGGCTTACTGTGCTTCCTTACTGGACAGGTTTCACTCAGTCTGAAGAAGAAAAAAACGTCGTGGAAAATTGTCCCGAAAAGTTGTCTACCTTCCCAACAACGCATTCTCTCACAAGAGCAATGTTGCAATACCAAAATTGGCTACGTTTGAGTTTGAAACCTTGTATTACTCACTCTATTCACCTGACCTGGCCCCATTACTGCAACCTATTCCAAAATTTAAAGAAACACTTGAAGGAAGAAATATCCAGCAACATTTCTGAAGCAGTTGTCACTGTAAATGTATGGTTTGACACCCAAACTAAAGATTTTTTTTAAATGCCTTAAACAAACTTCATTGATTTGTTTTTTTTTAAATGGGAAGGGGTGAAGCTAAGGACTTATTAGCACTCCATCGTATTCACTGTATTATCATGTTAAGTTTCGTTAAAGTCGGTTGAACTGTTTCAACTTGATTTATGCTTTAAAATGAAGTCTTGTTACCATGGGAACAGCACTAACATAAATTTCCGTGCAAATCAGTATTCAAAAATAGAGGTAATTTTTATTCCCTCGCGGTCAGTTCATAGATATTAAGCGTTAGTCAAATCAACACGACCCTGGGAAGATCCTATCCTATCCTAACTTGCTTGTTCTCTTCAACCATTCAATGTATTTGCTTTTGAATAAAATATAGTTACCCGAAAAATAAAATATTCATCTTACTAATGAGTTCTGTATTTCATTCGTATACATAAACACTTGGGCAGACTGGCATTTATCTGTCTGTTGTTGAAGTGTTTTTCTCCCTTGTTTTGAGACTATCACTATAGCAACCGAGCTTCTTTTGTTCTATGTATTCATCACAGATTTCCTGGTACTGTCCTTGTCTGGGTGTTATTTCAAATGGGGAAAAATCTAGAAAGAAAAAAAATATTAAAAATGTCTTCATTCATGTATCCCCTTCCCTGATATATCTTTTCCTAAATATAATTCTATTTTCTTTCATGCTGTATATTCAAAAAGGGATATAAATAAAACGTTTCCATTCTTCTCAACAGAAGATTATATTGCTTACTTTTTTTCTCTTTAGTACGGTTATCTTTATCCCTCTCTGCTTTCACCACCGTTCCGTTTTTCTCTTCTTCTGTTTTATTTCACCTGTTGCTACTTCACGAATGCAAGACAGAAACTCTATTGTTCTCGGAACGCTAAAATCAGCGTCACAGAAAGAGAGAAAAAGGGGATTAAATTTCTCACGCGTTAAAAGCTTAAATGTTTTTTTTTTTTAAGGAAACCAGACAGTTACTATGCTTATAATTGGCAGGTTATTTGTGTAAACCGCTATAATATGAGATGATGAATATGTTTTACGTAAAAATTGGGTAGATGATATGAAATCATTTCTGCATTACTTTAATATCAACATGCACGGCAGTGCATGAGCCAAGTTCTTCACGTCAGAAAACGTCAGCACTGCCAGAAGCATGTTATACAGGAACAAGAGTTTATGGCAAAATCGATGATTTGGGGGCCCCGTAAGAAAAAAGATGTTAAAGATAGGAATATGAGCTTTTGCCGTTAAGGAGATATGGTAAATATGTGCAGATGTACAAAATTTCATATTCGTATCTCAAACGATGTTCTAGTTGTGGACCCCTGAAATTGCACATTTTAGGCTAACTGACTCACTCACTCACTGACTGACTCACTCATCATATTGTTTAGGGTGTTTGGAGTAAGCTAGAAACATGAAAATTGGTATGAAGGTAGAGGATGGTAAGTAGATAAAGGAAAAATTCCGACATTTTGAAAAGGTCGCCATCTTGGATTCAAAATGGCCGCCAAACATAAAATTTCAAAGAATACACAGCCTAAACGACTAAAGATAGAACAGTGAAATTTGGTATGAAACTACATCATTGATAGCAAATTAAGAAAACTTTTTAAAAATTTGAAAAGTCGCCATTTTGCATTCAAAATGGCCGCCAACCCTAAAATTTTAAAGAATATACAGCTTAAACGGCTGCCGCTAGAATAATGAAATTTGGTTTGACAGTACAACATTATTAGTAGATTATGAAA
>JAGDQP010020171.1:0-33727 GCA_022664845.1 Lepisma saccharinum | reverse complement strand
GCTAAATTTAGTGTACACCAATTTTGCAGCTAAACTGAGCGGTTCCCAAAGCAAGCAACTAGAATCTCAGCATTTTCTGTCCCTCCAAACCCATGTCTAAAATCTTATGGCCGAGGAAGGAGATGGTCACGCCGTATAAAGGACAGAAAAAGCTATGGATGGGATCTTCTGATAAAAATGTCTGGCAACACGAAAGCTGTTGTTCTTAATTCTTTAACAGTATCTGTTACAGTGCTGTCAGTTGGTGGGATTTTGCAAGGTCTAGCGGGATTTTTCATACTAAAACGGAAATTCAAGCACGATGTCAACTTACAACGCAAAGTGATTGCTTTTTCAGTTTTGTTAAAACATTTTATCGTCGTGTTGAAGGCAGAAGGGAAGTGAAGTATTTTTAATATAACGTGCGCCCGTCTGCCTTGAAAGCAACGCTCACACGTGTGTGTAACTGTGTATGTGGAGGTTATGGAACCCCAGAATTTCTATGGATTTTTATTTATACGAGTTTGGCGGGATTTTATAGAGCTCAGCGGGAATTCTTGAATAGTTGGAAGGGAATTCGGTTTTAGATAAACTTATAGCACTGGTTATAAAGTGACACATGAAATATTAGTACGGTTCCGTACGTTTTAATATACTTCCTAATCTTGTTGCGTTCGTGTAAACTCGTGGTTGTGTTACCGGTAATTATTTTACATGAATCATAATTATCTTTTTTATATACAAATATTCAACCTTATTAAATTACATAAATGTGTAAACAAATGTGTAAATAGAATAATATATTGCAGTACTTAAAGTTAGTTTTTGATTCACTGCTGTATCCCGTAACGTTTCACAAAATGATAACGATGCTTTTCCAGTACGTCAGCACCGAGTGCTTGCCTTCTGTAAGAAACCACGCTTCGCCACTGATATATATATATATATATATATATATATATATATATATATATATATATAAATGTCATTTCCACCTTTGCTTCGCAGCCCTTCAACTATCTTCAAGTCACATTGCAAAGGCCTCAAGTTCTCTTCCATCATTCTTACGTAGAGACCATGTTTGAACTCCATATAACACAGTGCTCCATACAAAACATTTAATCGATCTCTTTCTCAACTCCTTGTTCATTAATCCACAGAAAGTTTCTTACAGTGAATGTGTTTTTCACCTCCATTATAATTTTCAGCCCTTTCCACGTTTCATAGCTGCAGTGGTTTCAGTTTTTCTATTACCCCCACAATCGTTTGTATTGCGTTTATCTTTATACCACATTCCTCACAGATTCTTCTTAGCTTTTTTTAATATTTTGTTAAATTGATGTTTTATTCTCTGAAAAAGTACAATACATTCAGCGTATGTAAATAAATATGATTTTTCTTTCCCCAGTTGTAATTTTTCCGTAGTAATTGTCGCATCTTTTGCAATCTCTTCTTGATATAGCTGTAAATCGGCTACAGGCAACATCTCACTCCTCGACGTTTTTCAGAACCTTCTGTCAAGTTGTCTGCAACTTAACACTTGTTCTCTTACTCTTTCTTCATCACCTGCGATAGGTTTTTTCCAGTTGACCCGATCGAATGCTTTCTGTAAATCATCAGTTGTTACGTATACTACCTTAGTTGCCTCAATATATTTCTCACCTATAATTCTTAACAAACTAATAGTATCTGTTGTTCTGTGTCCTTTTCGAAAACGAATCTGTTACTCTTATATTTTCGCATTCGTTCTAACGTATAATCTCCTATTCAATAATCGTATAACAATTTTCGTTGAGTGTGATATCAAGCTGATGGTTCGGTAGTCTTTGCATCTTGCAATATTTTTCTTTCCAATGAAATCATTATTGTTTATAAAAAGTCTCTAGACTATTATCCTGATTCATAACTTACGTTACCATTTCCTTTTAGGTTTCTTACCAATCCAATCGAATTAGCATCCACATTCCTTTACCATTTCTCATTTCACAGACAGTAGATAGAACATTCTAATTATGTTCTCTAAATATTTAGAGCCCTTTATTATTTTACTTTTGATTTCGTTTCATATTTCATGCTTGCCTGGGCGTTATACCATCTCATACAAATCCAAATTTCCATTCCGGTCCCTAAAAGTATTATGAAAATGTCAGTTTCTGTCTTCTAAAACCAGACAGACTTGATTCACTTCCATCTGAATTCCATGAGTTTTGCTTCCCTGTATACAGCAGTGCGATCTTCTTTTCTTTCTAGTTCTCTGAACTTTTTGAAGTTCATCATTTTATTTTCCTCTGTATCTGTATATTAACTTTCCTTCTGTACTTACCTGCTTCCATTTTCTCTCATTTTCTTCAACAATCCTTCTCTGACCTATTCTATCTTATTTATTTCATCTTCACATCCTTTCTCTTCTTTCGCTGTATCAAGTAAACAGTACTTTAAGTGATTCAATTGTATGCTAATACTTGCATTTGCTTTGCTCCATCCTAATATTTGTATTTTTATTGGAAGTACAAATTTGTTTCATTCTCTTGTTTTTCAACTTCTCCAATGGTGCCCATTTCCTTAATTCTTCTACTTACGTTTTTTTTTAAAACTATATGCCTACCTCTGTTAAGAAAATTATGGTCGGAATAAATATCAGCTTCAGAGAGAGATGATGTATTCTTCAAATAATTCCGAAACCATTTCTAAATCAGCACGTAACCGATCCGATAACATCCTCTGTCTAGGTGTGTCCGGGTATATCTTCTTCGTTTGTTACGTTTAAGCCACGTCTTTCCGTCAACCGTTGAGTGTTGGTTACAGAAGTCAACCAATCTCTGGCCTCTTTGGTTTCTCTCTTCTTGTTCATATTTTGATACTGCTTTTCCATCTTGTCTTTCACCTGTTACTACAGGGAAGTCGTCCATCGCTCTGACGCAGACACCCTTCTTTTCTGTCTGAATCAGCTCTAACAGATTCTCGTTCTTTAATTCGAGCTCTTCTTGCCATATGTTTAGATATGTTCACTTGTATGCCTTTATTACAATTAAGCCTTTCCTTTAACCATCATCATGCGCCTATAAGAACTTCTCTTCACGTGCTGTCCAATGGGTACGCCTACTACCTTACTTCCACTTCTTTCAAGTTCTGAAAAGAACATAATATCGAATTTCCCAGTGCCTTCCCATTTTCACATATTTTCTACTGCATTCATATGTTTTAACTTCATAACTTATTTTGGGTTTTCCTACTTTTCTGGTTGCAAAAGTGAGCAGACATTTCTTGTACAATATTTATCTTTAATGCCTTCTTCTCTGTTGTTTTTATTTCCTTTGACTGGAGATATTTTACCTAAATAATATTTTCTTTTAACAAATCATTAGACTACTGTATATTGAGCATATAAACTAGAGAAAATAATGTGATTACTTTTCATTTTCTTTTCACATCGTGGTGTCTTATCTGCTAATCAGTTGACTACGTACCAAAGGAAAAGCTTCTGAAAGATTTGCTTCCTTCTAGGAAGAAAATAAATCGTTCACCCTTAGCATCGTTAACTTGATGGTATAAGGTTGAGGAAAGCAGAGTTAACTAAACAAGGTTTGATATGAAAGATAAATAGGAGCAATTGAGGCAAACAAGTGGAAGTGGACCAAGCTTAGTTTCGATCCCCCGTGGTCACTATCCATGTACTGACATGTTAACCTCCAATTATCCATATACAGTTTTCATATCCATATTCCATATACAGTGGAGATAAGAGCACGAAATGTGTTCATGAAGCAGTTTCGATTCATGTATCTTAAGGATTTTATTATTATTTTCGCACTCTTATATACGTACACAGTATACACTGAAGACTGCGTTTAAAGAATCTTGGCAACCCTATTTTCTTTGGAATGCATATAATTATCACATTTTCTTTCTCTTTTTTTACAAAAAGCAAAGAGAAGAAGAAGAGGATAACCTTGTAGCGGCAAACCCGCGTGAAAAGAAGATGAGGCCGTCATTTGGAGTAGACAGTGTGATTTGTAATCGAAGGGAAATGCAATCAGTCAGTATTCTTAACGATTAATGGAGTCTCTTAGTGGCAACCTCCCTTTTCGATACGCATGATGTGACAGCCCTTCTTGCCAAGAGTACATATTACCAAAAGGGTGGGAATAAGGAATGTGCTCCGTCTACAGGAGCCAATCCTTTCATTATTCCTTCCTCTTTTTTTTTTTTTTTTTTACTTTTGTTTTTCATGAAATTTCTTCCAACCCCATTTATTGTTTCAGGTCAGAGGAAGGCAGACATCATTTGTTGTTGTATGGTGTTTTCTTGACCCCACCCTTCATTTAAGTTAGTTAGCCTTTATCAACTCACAACACTTGTGAACTTGTTTTGGCTCCCTGGTGTTAAAAACTTTCTCCCAAAAGTTCTTTTTTTGTCTTTCGCTTTCATTCAGTGTGTGTGTTTGAGTGAGTGTTTATGTATTGGAACCTCTTTCGTCCTTTAGGCTCATAGAATTGGTTTACTCAACCAATTACGATCCAATTTTCTTTATTTGTTTTGTTTCGATGGACTCTTTGCTTTTTACTTATTTTGTTTCTCCTACATGGAAACACGTTTCTCCTATAAAGTTATCTTTTTAGATATTAAAGAATACCAACATCTTCACGGTAAATACCCGCCCTCACCATCTGGTTGGATTCTGACAGTTCTGAGATATCAAGCATCTGTTGTTAACTTCTCTTGTATGTGACTTGAGATTCCAGCAGAGACTTCTGTAGTTCATTTATTCATGATTACTTTTGATATTTAAACATATCGATTCAAATTCATAGAATCGATTGGAGTTCTCTACAGGGTGTTTACAATTTGTTCTGTCAAAGGTCAATCTTGACAAATATAATAGAAATTATTCTTTTCAGCATTTGTCAGGAACATGGAACAAGAGAATAGAGAGACGATTGAAGTAATATCATTCGATTGTGCATGAATTACCAATCCTATGCAATGTTGCCATATTGCTCTTAAATCACGATCAGAACGTATGTTTTTTACTTCTGGAAGTAATGAACAATGAAATTATACGTTATTTAGTAACAACTTATATAAACTAACCTAACTTTACCTAATCGATCTTCTCGACTTGCATCACTTTCTGGATGTTTGAACAGAAACATGACAACACTGTACAGGGTTTTAATTCAGTTATGAACAAGTTTCTTATGAAGTTTCATGCTGATGAGCTCAACAAACTTTGTCTTCTGATATTCGATAGACATTATTGTATCTTTGTCATTCTTCTCTCAGTCCTGCCTGACTGCCTCAGTGCTTTGCTACTTATTCAACAGATGCAACAATATAAAATTTGTTTCCTTTAGAAGTTTTATTCAACTCAGAAAAAACATAAAGCTATTTTATGTTAGTGCTACATATCTAAACTTTCGTTTAGTTTAGTGTATCTGTCATCGCTGTGTATTTGTTAGAAATATAATTGTCATTCTATTAGAATTTCAAACAAATCCTGCATTTTCAAGTCGATTACTGAATCAAATCCTGAAGTGATGTACGTAGCCCAAAATCTTTGGAATACATAAGAATTATATTATGTCTGACAGGAAAACAAAGTACGTTTGGGTAATTTTAATGTCAGGATTACCAGACGTCCTCCTTTCCCCATCTAGGTCTCTCTCGTTTTCTAAATACCTGGAAATACCCTTCATTCTCTAGTGACCAGATTAAAAAGTTCCGAATTGGACACATTCGTAGTCCTATGATCCAAATTCTTAATTTCAATAAAATGTTCGTTACCGAAATATCAAGCAAATGCTTCATCATTTGATAACCACTTTCAATTTTCATTAAATATTATTACCTGATAGGAAGATACAATAAAAAAGCAAAATTTTGGGTAACTTGCCCAGTAAAATCTGACATTTGAAAGTAAGAAAATCTTCTTCTGTTCGTCAGTGTTTCTTTATAGGATTTTAAATGAAAGGTTGCCATAACTGTCTATCAACCTTAACTTAGTTGTCCTCCATTGGAAGATGAAAATCGCAGTTGTCGTTCATTAGAAGAAAACACGCACTTGTCCTCCACTGGTAAGTGTAGGTACTGGTTAATGTACAGCGTGGCCAGAAAGTCCCTTTACAAGTGAAATTATTGCATTGTAACTTTAATAACACTTACAGTTATTTGTCCAAAACGTCCGTATGTGCACCACCATTATCCATGCACAGCTTGATACGCCTCCATGCCCTCCTCCTCATTCGCTTTAGCAGCTGCGGTGTCACATGCTGAAAGGCTTCAAGCACACTTGCCTCCAGAGCATCATTATTCACGAACCGTTTCTTCCTGACGTATGATTTGATGATCCCCCACACGGCATTGTCTGGTGTCGTAAGGTCCGGACTTCGAGGCTGTCAAAGATAAGGGGCTGGTGAATTTGGGGACCCACGTCCTATCTACCGGCCAGGGAACAGTTCATTCAGGCGTTCACGAACAGCAAGTGTGAAGTGGGCGGGAGCTCCATCGTGTTGGTAAACAACCGTGTCGTTGATACCCAAATTCTGCAGCTGTGGAAGAAGCCAGTCATTCAACATCTCCAGATAAGTAACCTGGGTCACGGAACCCTAAAAAAAAGTACGGACCAAAGATGTGTTCTTCAGTCATTCCCGCCCAAAGCATAAGGTACCGAGGATTATTCTCAATTTCTTGGTACAAAAATGTGGGTTTTCTTTGCTCATATGAAGATGTTCCTATCCTGCGAACTCCGATAAATAGCACATTCATCAGAGAAAAGAATGTACTTCCGAGCAGGAATGGTGGGGAAGGCCTCCAACAAGATTCTGCATGCTTCCTGTCTGCGGTTTAAGTCATCTTCCGTTAGTTCATTGATGACCATTGGCCGGAATCCTTGCAGGCAATTTTCGTGTGGAGTTGCATTGTGCTGCTTTTATTTCTAAGTTCTGAAGCACGCATTCTGGTCGACTTGCAGGGTGAATGCATCACTGACCCACTAACTTCAGCACATGTTTCCCTTCGGGTTGATGCCTGATGGACGACCAGAGCTGGGGGCATCCAAAACACTTCGCAGGCGAAAAGCTTTCTTCTCCCACGCGATCAAAGTCTGAAGACTTGGTGGCTCCTTACCGAACCGTTTACGAAACCTATCCATCACCTGTGTCATATTTTCGTTGTTGTGCTTCCGTACATGGACCCACACACTTGTCACTAAGTGCTCCTGCAAAGTGAAGTCACTTATGTCTAGTCGCTGGTATCTGCCATTGTTCTTCGCCAATCACAGAAAGGCGAGACAATGAACTAGTCAACGCACAGACTTTATTCTCCTCCCGTGGAAGTTACGCAGCAATCACTTTGCAATTCACGTGAGGATCACTGTTGCCATATCAATGATCAGGGTGGGAGGTTTAAATCTTAAATATCTTACCATCTTACACGAATTTAGTTCAGGTGTAAAGAGACTTTCTGTCCTCTCTGTATATATGTTAACCATGTTCTATGAGAACATCACTTTGACCGCACATTGATTTCATCTGAAAATGTTGTTTACGAACTTTTTTACCATTAAGTTGAAAACACCGCGGCTTTGAAACCCCTTTCTGCAACAGGAATTATGGGTAAAATTTACGAGTGCATACCTAAAGTGCTCTTATTTTTTCTTTTAAAAAAATGTGAGTATTTTTACGTTCTTACGTGTAGGCCAACTTTAGGCTTTCTTATTCGTTCCAAATGTCTAACTTCTCCCTTGTCTCTAAGTTTGTTTGTGAAGGAGAGCTGCTTTTATACCGCCTTGAAGGCCAGTGAGTGTTTCCACTGTATGGATTGTTTTTTGGTTTCTGGATTGAAGAAGGAAATAAAAATTTCATCCATTGTGATCACAGAGTCAAATAACAGGACTGTCTCAGAAACGCGACAATCTTTATGGGAACTGTCGTTGGGCTTCACACATTTAGGTGTCAAAACAACTAAATATTATCTGATATATTAATGTCCCTTGTGTGAAAAGTTAAGAAGAACAGAACCATCAAAATTCACTTTGCTGAAAGTTAATATTGCGAGTCGATATTAACCTTCAACAAAATTTTATTACTCCTATTCTTCTTCTGTCACCTTCCTCACGTTTTGTACAAGGATTATGATTATTCAAGGCATAAATATTCACTTCTTAGTGCAATTTTGACACCTAAACATGTGCAGTCCAACGACAGTTCCCATAAGGATTGTCGTGGGAGAGTTGTGCTCATGAGACAGTCCTTCAACAACTGCCCATTGGTAGTGCAGTCTCATTCTGCAACGGCTGGAAATTATTATGAGAGAAACCCTTTTTTATTCAAAGAACCCAACACGAAATGATCTTTAAAGCATTCTGTCAAATTTTTGTCGCTAATCGGGCGTACAAATCTGTTGATTGCCACCTACAAATAAAGTCATGGGCTCATCATTTCCGAACAGTGCAATCAAGAAGGGCATTCCCTACAAACATCCCTTAAGAGGGCTCCTCGCTCCACCCCCCCCCCCCCCATTTTTAACATTTTTCAAAAGCTAAGAGTAGTATCAAAAATGTAAGCGCATAGCGCACAAGAACTTACAAATTACTATGAAACACAATGGGCAGCGATCTTGAAATCTTGTCGATTGATGAGTGCTGAGACTTCAAGTAAATACTGACGTTATAATCTTTGAAAACGTATCACTTATCAATGGACAAGATCTCGAGATCGCTGCCCATTGTGTTTCATAGTAATTTGTAAGCTCTAGTGCGCTATGCGCTTAGATTTTTGATAGTGCTCTTAGGTTTTGTTTTTTTAATATTTTGAAAAATATTTAAAATGTAGAAGTTCGAGCGAGGAGCCCTTTTAACTGATTATGAATATCGACAACATTTTTCGCCACGTGCAGATACAAACTTTTATCACAGTACGTTGTACTTCAACAGTGTAATCTATCGTTTTAGGGCAGTTTAAAATAGTAGCTTCTCTTTACATACGAACCTCACCGTATTATTTGGAAAAGAACAATATGGTATATGAAGTTTTTATATGAACCTCGTATTCACATTTTGTGAATGAATTATCCTATGCGAGAGCATCTATGTTACGTATATTTCTTAGTTTTGTTTGTTCTTCAGTTTAGCAGAGATTGCTGTCTTTATATGTGCTTCCCCCTCCATTTCTGTTTTATTATTTATTTGGGCTTTGTTTCATCCCCGCCGCAATGCATCTGGAAAAATCTGTTCCTCGGAAAACATTTAGGAACAAATAGCCTAACACCCCAGGGTGAGCACTATCAACTAGAAAAAAAATCGTACCTTGAATACTGAAATGTTTGGCCACCCTCTGATGGCAACTCAACAGGGAGGAGTGACACAATGGGAACTTATATTGCTAATTTCAGAATAGTCTTCGAAATGACTCTCCATGACGTCATAAATCATAATTTCTGTATTATTTGTGAAGCTATCTTTTAAGGTTATGACTAATTTTTTTACCCAAATATAAATTTATTATGCCAAAGCTTTTTTTCTCTTTAACTAATAGCAGAAGTTTTCTTTTGATTTATTTTAGGAACTAAACGTTTCAAGACAGTAGGATATTTTACAATTGTTTTCTGAGAGAGATAAAAAAAAATATCCCGAAAGAAGAGCTGTAAATCTGAATATTATGTAGCTAGTTTATCCCATAATGTCAAAATAATGGAGCTTACACAGCTTGTGATTATTATACGTATAACGAAGAAAAAATGTTGAAGCTACAAGACGATTCAGTTGTAATATTTTGAATGGAAGCTGGAAATTGATTTTTTTTTTAATTAATGGTTTATTTACGTGCTTCAGATATTTTTGACTTACGCTAGGATAGGGCAGAGGATAGGATTGGAAAGGAAGTGAGTCTGGGACTAGTTTGAAGATACAATCCCAGCATTAGTACTCGTATGATGTGACTGAGAAGAAACCTTGGAAAATCCTCAATCAGGATGACCTATCACTGGAATCGATTCCAGTACCTTCCGAAAGCTAAACAAAAGCACTACCAATTGAGGAAAAGCAAAACAAGCTATGAAAACTTCCTTTCTCGTTCATTAAATTTTTGTGGAAGGCAATAATACACGCAGAAGTGGCAAAATATATAGTAGAGATATCTATCCTCTTCGTGCATGAAAATATATTAGCAAGATAGTTGCTATAGGCTAAGTGCAGGAAAGGTAACTCAGCACTTGACTGCTGAAACTGGGAAAATCAACAGAAAAGCTCAGTCAGGATATCCGGCAGTGCTGTAGCTAAAGACCAACAAAAATACAAGAAAGCCTTCATGCATATAGATGTAAAATTTCGACCTCCGCTTTTTTTAATTCGCCTCCCTTCCTTGACTATATGGGCTACTACTAGATAATGTGATCTCTTTCAAATGTACATGCTTCTTTATCAATTGAATCGGATAAGAAATATATACATCGTGAAATTTCGTTATGCACAAAACAATTCAGATGGACTGAAGTTAACTGAAACATAGCAACCATTACAGACGCTTCGTCACTGCAGTACACTCTATTTTTACATGTTATATTAACACTTTCGTTATAAGTGTAAAAGTAATTTGATCTTCAACGAAAAAAAACAACAAGTTTTTGAGCTATTCAAAAATATTATCGTTAGAGAAGAAAAGCAAACAAGAAAAGCTCACATATTGTTTATCCTGGAAGGCATACGGAAATTTCAGAAGACAGGTGCGGTTTCTCCTACAAAGCATCGCATCAATGAACCCCCAAATAATTTTATAAATTATTATTTCCTTCCATTTTCCTTTCAAAAGCAGTATTTTTGTTAATCAGAAACTTCCTCTGGGTTTGTTCACTAAACATTCACGAATGACATGGCAGTCTTCCCTGAGTAAGAGACTGGTAGAATTATTATTATTATTATTATTATTTAGCCTTCGTTTTAATTAAACAGCAGCCACCATTGGGGAAGAAAATAGCGTAGGAAGATTGTGTGACCTCAATTGTTCTTGGACTAATTTCAGTATTAATCTTTCCTAACGAATTTAGTTCAACGTGTTCTTCGTAGACTACTGTCAGCTCAGAAGAAAAGAATTAAACTCCATTGTTGTCAATGTACAAACCTTCCCATATAGCAAGGATATCCCAGGAATATATTTGCACCCTCAATTACAGCTTCATCTTTGCAGTCACTTACTTATTAATGCACTCGTACAATATTTATGCAGGAACTTCTTCTTCCTCCACCGACTTCGAATTGTTTAAGAATTGCCTTTCATCTGGTGTTTGTTCCAGGAATCCGCCATGTTTCTTGCAATTAAAAACCACCATAATTTTACGGACATACTGTGTTTTATAGAAAATCAATGTGCAAGGATATTAGAATTATAACTTATTTTATAGTATTTATATCCTCAGAATTTTATCTATGTCTATTATTATTTCAGAACGTTGCAAAACAGCAACGTGCTTCGCGATCATCTGATTCTCATGCATGTTGACAGTGTAGCCAAACTTGAGTTGATATTTTCTCTAACATCATTTTCTTCGATGTGTTCTCACGTAAATCTCAAAATATATATCGTACCTTCTGGAAGCAAACGAAAAGGCAAGATTATATGAAGTATGCTTTCACTGTCGCCAATACGTAAGAATGACAAGAAAATAATTAAATATTATGAAGAATGAACACATATCTGACAGAATATATCAAAGAAAAACCTGTATCTGGTTTACCAAAACATTTAATTTCAAATAATCACGATATCATAGAGAGGAAAATACATATCAATATATTGAAGAATATGATACATAGAGAACTCAGCAGTTCGACATATATGTCAATCAGGTGATCATGAAACAGTTTGATGTCTTGAAATTGTTCTGAAATTATAAAAAAAAACACGCTTTTTTAAGCAAAGAAAAATGGATTAAAATAAAAAATAATAAATTAATGAATCGGAAAATAAAAATAATAAAAGCTCTTGCTTACCTTATCATAAATCATAATATCTAAGAGCATCCAAGCTCTTATTTTCCGATTCATCAATTTATTATTTTTTACTTTTTAGTCCATTTTTCTTTGCTTAAAACAGCATGTTTTTTTAAAAAAACTTTTTTTATTTTTAAAAATCCTTTTTTAATTTATTTTATTTATTGTTCTTTTCGGGTTATTTCGGTGTTCATACTTTTTCTCCAGCTAATATTTTTGTGGTTCAAATCCTAAAGTGTTCTGCAACCAGCCAAATCCAGCCGCGGTGCAGGCTAGTATTTATTTTAGAATAAAGAAGTCTGTAATAACAAAATATTAAAATATGTTTTTAAAATATTTACATATAAAGAAATATATGAAAGTAACAGTGGAATTTTATATTGTCATCCGACTTAAGTCGCTGTGCAAAATTGCATCATTGTATGACCTCAGGAAATGAGTTAAATTAACGTTGCAAGATTTGTACCAGAGATGAAACATGATTACAGAGTAAGTTCATAAAAAGCTTGTAATAAATAAAAATGTAAAGTCAAAAGTACGATAGAAATGTGCCTTGTATTTTACTCATGTAAAAAAGGCATGATCTTCCTTTAAACTCTATCAATTTTCCGTTTATGTAATGTTAATACTTTTTATAAAGAAAGACATATATTTCTGTAACCTGTGTCCCAAGAGGATTATGGTGAGATTTGGTGCGCATCTTTCCCGGTATTTGAGTTCCAAAATACTACGAATATTTTTTTAAAAAGTAAAAATATGCCAACACCATTCGTCTAATGCTCTAATTGTTTTGGTTGGAATTCTTTCGAGGAAGTAAGTTTCATTTTTTCTTTTTCAATATACCCTTCTTTTTTCATTGTGACATAAAAATGGTCATTGTCACATTCCTAGGACTTAAACGGGGAAGGTAGGAGAGAAGCTATAGCATCTACTTTTGAAATATTTACACTTCTTGAAGAAGTGACAGCATAGTTCTTTTGTCCCATGGGTAACACAAGGCCACATAGTAGGTGGGCCCCGCCCCCCTATGGGTTATACAAATGAGATGTGTCCCTTCAGAATACATCAAAAAGTTGTTAAAAGAAGACGAAGTGGCTAGCTATTTCTTTCTTGACTCAGAAGAAAAAAAAAACTTTTTTTTTTTAAGGAAAAAGACTTTTCTTTTTAGTGATGTCACGAAGTAAACTGCCTTTTATGGTCTCCTCAGTGCATTTTAATGTATTTACTTTTCAGGGTGGGTTTTTGTTTAGGAAGTGGTCTCTGACCCCATAGGAAAGAAGAAAAGAAAACTGTTGCCATTCCATAACAGTCTTTTCTTGGTTCGTTTATTTGTGAAACGTAGACTGCAGGGAGGTAGTCACAAAGCAAGGACCTATTAGGTTGCTTTGTGGTACTGTTAAAATAACTTCTGAGTCGAACATCCAATTCATTCTCTTTCTCCAGAAAAGATGAAGTGGTTCGGCACTTTGTCATAAGATTTAAACAGTAGTTGTATCCTTACGTTTTTCACAGGTCTTGATTTTTCTATGTATATGAATGCGTTAGTAATAAAAAGGCAAAAAGGCGCAATGTGAAATGCATATCGTCAGCCGAGTCGTTAAACTTCAGCGATGGGTGAAAACTTAACGGCGTTTATATATACATTATAAAGAAATTGTTCTGAAAATCATTCTCGTGACATCGAAACAAAAGATATACCATTATAAAGATGGTTGACATAATTATTTAAAAACTGATAATGACTTATGATGTATTAAGATTTGGAATAAGTATCAAAACTGACATTTAAATAAAGAAATAATAATTTCCAAGTCTTTTTATTCTTTTTTCTTTCTTACTACGAGATAAACACATGCTTATACAGCCACATAAGATTCATAATGGAATCATAGGAAACTTCAAAGTTATTCAATGAAAAATATGAGACACAAGTCACTTGTTGATAGTATGTAGCGAGCCGAAGCGTTGTGATGTCTTGTGTACCAAATCTCTTGACGACGTAAGTAAACGTTAGTTCACAGCAAGTACACACTGAGAGCGCTTTCCTTGCTGCGGTCAGCTGTTTTATACATAGCTTCTATTCTTTGGTTAGATTTCCATTATGAAATTTTGCAATGCAATTTTATGCAAAACTTTTGTTGATATCAAGGTATTCGATTTCAAGTAATAAAAATTTAAAAGTCTTTCTATTTGTTCGATAAGAATATTATAAAGCTCATTTCCTTTCCTCAAATATGTTTTTTTAGGTAAAGCTTTTATTCCGATTTGTTAAGCCGCCGACACATCTTACGTCATTTTGTTGTCATTATACGTAATTGTGATCAGAGCCGGATTAGGCGAGTCTAAATGGGGTGCAGGGGCCCACCAAGGGTAAATAAGTTACTTTAACGACTACAGGATATAGGTAACAGGAAATCTAAGAGAGCCTTTAGTCCAGGGTCTCCAAATAGCTTAATCCAGCACTGATTGTAATGCCGCATAATACTTGCGTGTCTTTACTCCGAAAGTCTACACGTTTTTTGACAATTCTTCAAATAAACTTTTCTTCTTCTTCTTTTGGCCTACAATTCATGACAATGACTTTTTAAACACTCTGTATACATTTCTGTTTGAAGTAGAAAGAAAATGGTGAACGAGGCACCTATCTGATAAAGAAAAAAAATATATAATAGTTCTTTGCGGGTGAAAGAATTCGTAGTGAAACGTATTAACGATGTTTATGTAATAGGCGGGAAATTGGTTAACCAATATTTCCCCGTAATAGAAATGTGTCGTAATTTAGAAGGCCAAACAACTCGCCGCAGAGGTATTTCATCAATGGCTTCCACCATAGTAAATGTAAACAGTCTAAAAACCAGCCTGCTTCTTCCTCTTCCTATTACTTTCGTTCCAGGGCAGTAAGGAAATTAAAAGAAAACCGCACTTTCAATATAGAGGGGGAGGGGAGTTCCATGGTATCATGTCTATATCTTTTTTGTATATAGACACATACACTGTAAAAAATACTGTATTGGTTTAACCTTTTGGAAGCACCTATTATACACTGCAAATGAATCAAGTCTTGATCACTTCTTGTTTACTTGGTCCTATTTCGATGATTATTTGAACACTTGTTGTTGCCTGTAGTTTGTAAACAAGTTAGAGCAGAGTTTTTCAATCGCCTCTGCGACCCAGTACCGAGACTTGGTGACCTCCCTTACGGATCACCTCAAGCGGTTTTAAGCGAATATGTCTTATAATAAGTTTTTATAAGTTGTCTTACGTGAAAGCCCATTTTATATACAGAATGTAATTGAATGAATAAACAGTGTGATAGGTAAGGGAGGGGATATTGGCAATATATCTGTAAACATGTCACTTATGCTGTAAGATAATATCTCTAGTTAGATTATAATTATATTAGATAAGTATTCTATATACTATGGGTTCTATCTTTATGAGAAATATGCAATATTTAGAAAATAATTGTTCCAGATAGTAGGTGACCGAAAGTAAATGTTGGCTTGGACGAGTAATATCTAAAGTATCTCCCAACGTAACTGTCTTGACTACTAAATAAGACATCTTCGATTTTAAACTATAACAACACTTTAATACTTCAAAAAGTCTATTCCTTCGTATGAAACTATACTCAGCTACTATCGAACCAATGCACCAAGGTTTGTTGATCTTGGTTACTATGTTAAAATACTAACAGCTTCCATACTTATTCTTGATATTCAATCTTAGATTTCATAAATTAATATGAGACCTCGTGACTTAATGTCCATCAAATATCAGAAGGAAATATAAAGAATATCTTTGCTTTCAAGAGCTATTCTCAGATACTGAATCAATTATTAAGTCACCGTAACAGAAAAACAAATCAGAAGTCCAGACTCATCTTTGAATCAGAAGTTTCCAACATGTTAACTCAAAATTACGTCATGACAAGGTTTATAGAAATCACTCAAACATTCTTTATCATCTTCTATCAATATCCTCCTCCTTGACTCAACCTATAACCCCAGTAGCACACAAACGTTGAAAAGTGGTGTATTCAACGTTAGTCCCGCTACATAATGTTAACGTCGTATTTGTACCTAAATGTCCGCCTGTTTAACGGTTTTTTTCCACGTTTATAATCAATGTAGTCTTCAACGGCAAGCCTTGTTTTAACGTTGTATTTGCCCACATGTTCAACGACTCAAAACTACATTCTGCATTTGACCAAAACAGAGCACCGAGTTTATAAATTTTCCACGTGCCTACAATGGGGTGATAGTCACTCTAACCACTCATCCAAGGAGCCATTTATATAGTAACTACTCCTTTACCATTCCTTTTATATTACGAAGACTTTGTCTGAAGTAAAACTTATATGTATAGGCTAGGTGACCATATTTTTTCCAGTCATTCCAGGTCGAAGCGGGATAACTTCTCTTTGTTGAAACTGTAATTTGGCTAGCTTTTCTCTCTCACCCCACCCCAGTACATGAAAAATTACTCCATTCTTAATACTTTTTATATATTCTCCTTGAATTTGGAGTTTAGAAATGAGCGTGTGAGTCAATCAGAAAATGCTTAATATGATTTTTAAAAAGAGAAATAACAAAAGAGTGCAGTTCAAGGATTTACCGAAAAAGCAGATAATACAAAATATGTCTGCACAGAAGTCGTTTTCAAATGTTTCTTTCTTATAAAAACAATAAAAATTTTCGAAGCATATTTATTCTTCAAAACGTGGAGATAAATAGCCGGGGATTAATGCCTTAAGTCGAAGAAACTGCCCGGAAACCGAGGATGAATGGCGACTGTAGTATAGGCTGCAATTCGACACTAAGATTGCTGGTTGTATCTTGTGTTACACTTGATTGTATCTTGTGTTACAGCTGATTGTATCTTGTGTTACAGCCGATTGTATCTTATGTTAGTCCGTTGATTTTTCTCTCCCTTCCCGAGGGAATCTGCAACTGTGATACGGAAGCTCCATCGCTTAGACGTCAGGATCAACTCAATTCTCCCATCGTTAATTAACGGTAACACCACAAGTTACCTGAAACAAAAGATTGTAATTTTAACTTTCTGTGTTAAATAACTTTCGAGCCGCAATGCGTATGTCAAATGCGGCAGTGTATTCCTGAGAAAATTCTCTTCTTATTTAATATACAACAGAACTCCATTCTCGTATCAAAAATTTGACCTTGACCCAAGATAGTGGATTTCAAGATGAAGGCCATGTTCTGAAAATATCGTAAAAGGTAGTGACACAGACTGACGCCCTTTCACATACCCTTGCATAAGGTACTTATTTTCGGTTTACATTTTTTCGTTGTGTTTTTTTTTTCAAAGGATGTCCTGCGACTTTGGGAGAAAAAAGAAAAAATGACAAATAAAAGACGAAAAAAGGAAAAGAAAGGAAGAAACGTATAAAGAAGTTATTAATACATTTTCTTATATTCTTCATTTATTACGTTATTTAATGTTCTATGACAAATTCTGTCTGAAAAAGTTTATCGGAAGCTTGTTATTAGGAAGCAGTAGAGTTATATCGTACATGACACAAAGCCTTCAATATAAATGAAAGGATAACACCATTATATAGCAATTATTTGCAGAATTTAGTCGCTAGAAATCCGCGATTGAAAGGAGGCATACTCACCTGTTTAGAGTTCCTAAAGTCTGTTAATGTCAAATACAGTACAAGTTCATCTTTAAGTAATTACCGGCAAAGTTGGAAGTGTTTCCAATGTGTGATCGTTTAGGCAAGAGATTAAGTTAATCCCTGCAGCTCTTTAATGTGAATACGCAATCGGCTTAATCCAAGAAAACAACAAACAAATTACTTCTGAAGTTTCTGAATCAGTTTATTTAATGCAACTATGTAGTTAAAGTGTAGGCTAATACTAATATGTAGTTAGTTAAAGTGTATGTTAGTAATGACTGATGCATTATTTAAAGGAAACAAACGAGTGTCTTTGAGTTATTATAAGCCTAACAGTTGTTGAGAACAGCTCTTTTCTTTCATACAAGACTGTACCTAATACGCTTATAGAATACATCATATACGATGTAGTTCTTAAGTTTTCGATCCATTGAAATAATCACTGCTTTTAAATGGCAAAATATTGAGTTGATGTGTGAGTTCATGTCTCTGTTTTTGGCGCTCAAATATGATAGGGACGTGGATATGAAATACGCTGAAAGCAGTCAACTATGTAACAGGTTAAACGGCGAAGAAAGTATCCACCTAAGTTTCCAATGCATCGTTGTCTTCGAAGATTCTCGTATAAGAACGTTTGACAGAAAGCAATACAGACGTAAATCATTTGTGGCTAACTAAAGAGGGTACCTCTTCTGCGGAATGGTATCCCAGTTAGCCTTGTACCACTGTTTTGCTCTGGAAGAAAGAAGACGTGTATTTTACACTGTTGAATCATTTTTCTCTGTCGTGCTAAAACAAAATCTATACTCTTGCTTTTAATACTGATTTCCAAACAGTTTGTATTGTGCATATGAAATGACCGTTGTTCTATCAATGTTATTAATATTCAGCTTAATATGCCGCGTTTACGGCACGGGATTTAATTTATATGTTACAAGAAGTTATGATTTATCATTAGTATGCAAATTTGTATCGATATATAGAAAGTTGTGTATTTTTTTGCATAGAAATTGAGAGTTTATAAGGGCTCCAAGACCCTGCTTAAATACTTTGCTTTCTGTCACCGTTTCTGACCAATACAATGTGAAATTTAATTGTCCTTATGATGGATAAATTTCAAAACAACGTCGAATTAAAGTTAGATTCTTACAATCTCTCACTTCCACATTGACGATACTGTAAAGAATTGAAACTGAAAAACTGATTATTCTAAGTCAATGTTCATTACACGTCTAAGCTAAAAACCACTATTATTTTCGTTTCAGCTCATCTAACTTGCATTCTACAGGGTCACTGTTTGGCTATATATACAATTCGAATTTGTCTGCAATTTTTTTACTGCATGATATTGTTCCTAACACCATAGATTTTACCTCCTCATCCTTGCTAATACAGTATTATAGATTTACACAAATTCGACGTTTCGCTTCCTGATTAGTTTTCCTTTTTTACACTGTTTGTACAGAATGATGTTTTCCATTTTTCTCAGAGCATGTTCTCTTGTTTTTGCATCACTGTTATGTTCCTTTTGCTTTCTTTATTAATTTGCATTTTTATAGCATTCTTCTTTGTAATTGGATTTAATCTCTAACGTTCGTTTTGCTTCACGTTATTGGGATTAGAACAAAATCTTAATTGTTATCATGCCAGTCTTTGTTTCGTTCTTTGCTCCTGTAACAAATGTTAGCACTATTTTTCTGTTTATTAATTAGTGTTTTTAAACACCCGATTTCAGTTATCCCTTCCTGATATATCTTAAATATTCTACACATCTTTTCTCTATATGTTCTTTTGTTTGTCCAGTTCTCTTGGCTTCACATTTGTTTGGTAGATATCTTAGTTTAAGAATACGTTTCAGTAGTACTTATTCTAATTTTGTGTCTGTTTTCATTTTGCAGCTTGAGTGTTGTAGTTTTTCATTCTTTTTCTTCATAATCCTTTTAATTCTTCTACACGTAACGTTTGAATTACACTAATTTGAACCGAAATTAGTCTTTCCGACACTTTTTTCTTTTTAGTGCTAAGTCTTTCTTTTTTGTATTAATTTTCTATTCCAAACTCCAAAGTCTTTCAATTATCAATTTCTTTTTCAATTCTAGTTGAATGATGAGATACGTTTAATTAAACTCTCCAGGGAATATTTCCCAAAAAATTTTGGTTTGTCAGAAAACAATCGTATCCATCCAATCATTTATCGAGCGACCGTAGATCAGTTGGCAGAGCGCTGGCTTGGCATTCAGAAGGTCCTGGAAGCGATTTCAGCTGCCGGCTATCTTGACTGAGGTTCATCCAAATTTTTACCTCAATCAGACCAGGCTAATGCCTTGACGATACCTGCAAATTAGGCGCTGGCCAACAATCTTGCCCCCATCCTCTCCCTTCTCCTATCCTGGCCTGAGCCAAAGATACTGGAAGGAAAAGTTTAATAGATGAGAATTTTAAAAAGTAGTGAGATTTTAAAAGGAAATAAGATTTAAAGAAGAAGTTAGATTATGAAAAGAAGTAAGATTTTAAAAAGGATTGAGATTTTGAAGAGAACCCATACTTATTTTTGTGTATGTATGTGTGTGTGCATGAGGGAGGGGCGCTAAAAATCAAGCTGGGTATAAAATAAACGGACTTCCACTTGTATAAAGAAACCTTGAGTACTGACTAATCAAATTTCTGACAGTAATTTGCAACTTGTCGTAACAGTTCTTTTTCTGTCACAGGTGCACATTCCCTACTGACGCCAACGATCTGCTGCGATAATTCAATATGACAACAATCTACTACAGATGAAGCATCAGCACTATTATATAAGTTAGCATCGCAGTGCAAATGTATTTGACCTTACTACATCAATAGAGTTGAAAATAAGAAATCACGCATAACTAGCCACAGTCCTCGCAAGAGTGAACCATTAAATACCAGAAAATCTTTAACATACTATGAAGATAGCACTTGCAGTTAACGAAGTGCAGTTTCTGTGCTCTTCGTACAAAAAATTAAAAATGAAAGTCCAGATGAAGATGAATCAGTGAACGAAGTAATTGTTAATACTGACAGTTTGTTTGTATAGTTTGCGAAAAGCTAATTCCAAATCTTCCAACAATTCTACGAATTACGTAAATTTGTACGGTCTTTTTTGCATTCACACATATTAACTCAGAGGAGCTGAAATTTTTACTTTTTTCTGTATGGTAAAGTGATTTCATTGAAAATTATTGAATTTCGGCCTAAAAGAGTAGTTTTCAACGAAACACTCTCGTTTTGGATAGACAGTGTAGATGAGATTTCTATGCTTTACGGATATAATTTATTCTTCAAACTTAAAACAGTGATTTCTTATTTTTTTAGGGTCGTTCGCAATGCATCATGGGTACTATTCAAGTTTATTTTCCGCCATTTGTTTCCGCGAAGGTTATCGAAAGACGAAGTCCTACTGTAAAGTTAATCGCGTTTAGTTAAAAATGACGACAGAAGACCTGACAACTTTTCTCAATAACAGAAAAAAAACCAGAAGATATCAGGAATGGAGTACGATATACAGGGTGTCCCTGAAATAATAACTTCGGGAGGCGATTATTTACATTAAAACAAGAAAAAATATTTGAAGAAAATTTAAAATTATGTATAGTTTAGGAGATACGGACCCTCAAAGTCACAGCGGAATCTTCACAGATGACGTCATAGATGGACACATCATGACGTAAGCGTTGTCGGTTTAACAAATAACACTCGAACTAATTCCTGGTACATCTGTTTAAACAAAGTGTCTGATTGAGAGAGTAGCTGTATTCGCCAATCATAAATAGATGTATTGGGTACTACTTCGGGTGTGATTTGCTACATCGACACCGCTTACGCTAGGATGCCCCTACTTGTCGAGATATGACATCATTTGTGACGATGCCACCATAACTTCGAGCAGCTGTAGCTTCGAAACAACACGTTTTGAAATGTGTTCAAAGGAACTTTCTCCTTGCTTTGATTGTGTCTTTGTTCAATGTGTCTTTTTATTGGCTTCTTAGTGCATATTTTGCACACATTAAAGTTCACATTATATAGAGTTCGTTTTCAGATCACTTTTAGTACATTTGTCACTATTAAGTGAACTTGTTGTGCATCAATTGGGTCCTATCAGCACACCAAAAGTTCGTTTCTTGTGTACTAAAAATGTGGTAATAATTTCACGAAAAGGTCATATATTATGCACTAAAAACGTGGTAAAACTGAAACATATTGTGAATCTTTTTTCGGGACATATTGTATTCTTTAAATGTTTTCAGTGTAGGTTGGATGGAATTTGTAGAAATAACATAGATACGAGAAAAATTCATTAGAGATATCTTCAAGGCTGTCATCTAGATTGTTGCTTTACACTAACCTTAACAGAAGCCTCTGTAGTCGTCAGTCGAGAAGTTGAAGGTGTAAAGAAGCTAAGTTCTGCCATCTGTTGGTTATTTCAAGAACTTCTTAGTCTTGGCCCATAACTGCGTGGGGACCAATTGAAATTTTATCATGGAGTTAGAACTACTACGAAAAATGGTATTCTTTTAGCTAAAAGGCTAAACATGCTTGGAAAGACCTACCACCATTGTCAGAACACACATGATGATGAGATTATATTTCACAATAAAAAGTACTTGTATCTAAGAGTATATAAATATTCTTTTTGTGCGGATGTCTGTAGGCCTATTTTAAGTTATCAGCAAATTGTCACGCGATTATACAAACAGTCATTCACATATAGTTAGAAAGAGGAAGTTATGTCATATGAATGAAGTTAATTTTAAATTTAGTCTCTTATCAGTACACGCTAGAAAAAGAAGTTCCTGGTTTAAAATTATATCATTGTTCCTACATTGGCTTAGCATTTCTTTCTGAAATGTTTACGACACTCACAATAGAAACTTATTGAACATTATTTCGTAGACAGTTCCGTAAACTTATATAAAATGCATCGGAATACCCGAGAGATTAGCGAACTCGCTTTCTATGCGCATGGTCACAGGTTCAATTCCCGCCCTGGTTCTGAACGAAGTGATTCGGAGCCTACTTTAACAAAAATTGTAGGTCCTGTCCATAGAAGCTCTTCAGCTCGTTTAGGATGATAATACCAATTCTATCAATCAATCGCGCCTGTATAAAAGGGTACAAGCAATGAAAAAAAGGAGCAGACGTGTTAAAGAAACACTATTCCTCACAAATGCATTCTTATTCTGTCAATGGAAGAGCTATTACAGTCGCTATAGTAGTTTCTGCGAGAATAATAAAAGTGAGTTTAGATCATACGTGAAGCATATTTATTGAACAGTAGAACCTCGTAGCACCGCGCCCCAATATTTCGCGCAATTGGCTATATCATGGATATCAACATGTCGCTGTAAGGGGGATGCGGCGTTGCACCAACACCCCAGGTCAAAAACCTGTGTTGGTCGAACGCCGTGTTGGTTCAATGCCGTGTTCGTCCAACGCCGGTTCTACAAAGTGTTGGTTTCATGCCGGTGTTGGTCCAACGCAGTGTTGGTTCTACGCAGGTACCCAAAAAAATAATTTAAGATGATATTTTTATTATGTTTTTAGGTTTTATAAATTTAGGGCGTTGTCAATTTTATTGTTGGTCCAACGCCGTGTTGGTTCAACGCCGTATTGGTCAAACGCCGTGTTGGTCTTACGCGGTGCCAATCCGCGCTAGAGTTTTTTACAAAAATTATTATTACATAATTATTTCATTATTATCAAGATTTGTGTTTTACCGTGTTGGTCGTACGCCGGTTATTATTGTTGTTCTAACGCCGTGTTGGTCCAACACCGTCTTGGTTCCGTGTTGTTCCAACGCCGTGTTGGTCCTACGCATGTAACCCGCTGTAAGCGCGAGAGGGACTTGGCTGCAGCGGCCTGCAAAATAAACGTCCATTTTAACAAGGATTTCATACATTTCTAGAAATCTCGTGGTTTCATCACATTCTTTCGAAAAAATGACTCAATAACCCCTTAAGGATAATCTAAAGCAACGATCTCCAACAAAAGGTGGCAGCACTATTTCAGTATACGTCTAATGTATTCTTATCGTTGCACGAAATTTCCTTGCTGCTCCTATAAATTCAAGCCTAGAGACTTCAAAATTTCAGGGAATAGAGTTTATAACCAATTGATGGTGATTTTTTATTTTCATTTTCCTTCATTGTTGAAATCGCTTCATTGTTGTTGTGAATATCGAAACCTATAACAGTGAAGTCTTTCAACAATGAAGAAAAAACAAAATTAAAAATCGCCGTCGATCATGCTCTTCAATTGGTTATGAACTTTCTTCCCTGAAAGTTTGAACTCTCTAGGCTTGAATTTGTAGGAGCAGCATCGAAATTTCGTGAAACAGATAAAATACATTAGACATATACGGAGGTAGTGCTGCTACCTATCGATGGAGATCGTTGCTTTAGACAATCCATGGGATCGTAAAAGTAAGTAAGTGAAGGCTCCGCGACGTATTTTGTCTTAGATAAAGGATGTTTTAATAATCCATGTAACAATTTTCTTATGGAAATTTCGATTATATTTTCCCTTATTTCTAAACACAACATAGCTCGCAATGTCTTCACTTAAGTGCCTTTATAATGCCAGGAATACATTGAAGGTGATATTGAGTAATATTTTTCTCTCGAAGGAATCATATGAACCCAAGATATTGCTAGAAATGTGTGGAAATCCATGTTAAATTAGACGCTTATTTTGCAGGCCGTCGTAGCCAAGTCCCTCTCCCTCTTAAGCATGTTATTTGAAGGTTCAGTTTTCTGAAATTCCTGGAGTCTAGTTTTGATTCCAATGTCTTGTATTCGCGTTATCTACCTCCGTACTTCTAAACTCTTTGTTCCGCGATGCTGAATGTACGAACGTAGATCCCGCGTCGACCGTTCTGACTTAGGTTTTCCAGAGTTTCACGAGACGAATGCCGGAATGATACTTTACGTAAAGTCATGGTCATACCCAGGGCCGGCTAGAGGGATGTTCGAACTGTTCCTCCGAGCAGGGCGCCAAAATTTTTGGGGCGCCAACTATTTCGGGCGCGGGTGTATCGATACGGCTAAAATAGTATAGCGCAAAAATTTCGAGAACTATGATTTTATTCTTATTTTACTTTATTTAACTTCCCTTTGTTGTTATCACTTAATTTAATAAAGAACGAATCATTATTATACAATGTTTTACGATACAACATACATAACTAGATGAAGGAAAGTTGTAGATGTAGTTGAAAACAATGTTAGGAGAGCATTTCTAATCATATATTGACTTTTAATATTTGTAACGAGTTTATAAAATTACATGATGGTCTGTGCAATTCACATTCTACCTCGTTTACAAACCACATTGATAGTAAACTCCGTCCTGTTAGAAGTAATTGATTAGGACACTAATCATTTTCGTATCAGAGGAGTCTAACAAACTTTGTAGTTTTAAAAAGGATTCGTCAGTTTCTGAAAAGTTTGTAGAAAATAAACAAACGTTGCCTGCGTAAATTACGTGTTAAAGGATGATGAAATTATTCACTGAATTACGTTGGCAGACGTTGTCGTTCTTGAATTTTTTTTGGTTAGAATTTCCAAAACAAACTAACAAGTATGCTCTCCAAGCTGCGCTTATAGCTGACAGCTCCAGGAGTGACTCAACAGTTAAACATATAGATACCTTACCGCCTTAGATCCATAGTGGTTTAAGTCAATCACGATAATTACAAACGTAATTTTAAAAAGAAAATAAATGGTCAAATTTGTGCAATTTTGTACCGTAGTGATGTATGCAGTTAGCTTATGTATCACTTTGTCAGATAAAAAATGAAACTGTCAAGATACGTACATTCCGATTCAAAGAAAATGACCAACACCAAATTTTTTTATTCAGAATTCTTTTACAGTTTATTATACGTTGTAAGCACAACAAATTGTCGGACTTAGAAAGTGCACCCACCTATCGGTTATTTTATATGAATCTGAGTGTACATTTAATAACATGGAACTTTATATTCTCCTACATAACTCCAATTTTCAAACAGGTTTCAGTGAAATCACTATATACCTCAGTGTCCTATCCACCACCACTATCATATTTCATATACTCAATAACTCATACATCAATCATAATCAATTTTCAACGGTAAAGTTTCAAAGCTTGGTTATTGAGTCCCAACTGATGTTCAGTTATGTCAACGAATCAACATTTATTTTGTTTAGCATTGCGAAAAGAAACTCTTATGACATAGCTATCAAAACAGTCACTAGCCGTGATAAAAAGTATACCATTTTACGTTTTATTCTACTTAATGAACAGTGGTTAGGACCGAATCCAAGACCCTGCGACAGGACCAAAGCAAGGATTGTATCTAAAAAGAGTAATGTTTAATTGGTTGTTTTAGGTGTCGTCTATCTTGGAATTCAAACCGAAATAAGATGCATATTGTTTGCAACTGGAAGAACTGCTTGTCTTCTTGCATGTTAAGAAAATGAAATTATTTCATTATCCACTTCAAAGTGAGTGTTTGTTACATGAGACTTCAAGAGCACATACAACAACTAAAGCAGAATTTTGAAATTTTGCCTCACACATCATATTCTCCTGATCAGAAAACAGGTGGTTTTCTTCTTTTCTAACCTAATGAATTTTATGAACGAATCTGTGGTAACTTCCTTACAGTTATACGATCCAAAATTTTGGAAAACATTATTTTGACTAAATTTTGGAGTGTGTGAACAATTTATTCGACCGCATTTGAAAAGATATCTTTACTTTCTTCGTAAAAAATTTAACCGCGATAAACGGGATGTGACGAAAGATCTGTATGCTGTCTCTATGTTGTAGTATAATAATTTGCATTCTAACTTTAAAAATAAATAAATGAACTTCTGTATCTAGTCTCTTTGTTGGCACATTAGAAAGACTTGTTGTGAGTATATTTTAAAACATATTCATCAACAAGGTTTAATACTTTTTTCTTATAAAATTTCAGATACAAAAATACTTACACTCAATTAATGAACAAGGGTTTCAAAATCTCTCGTCATCTGAAACCAAAATTCTTCTTTTTGCTGACGACTGTAAATTATTTCGAGAAATCAGATCATTACAGGATGTTGCTGATCTCCAAAATTGCATCTCTCACCTCTTGGACTGGTGTGATGCGTGGAACTTGAAAATAAATCCCTCAAAATCTTCTTTTCTTACTATTTCATTAAAGAGGAATCAAATCCCATCTGCCTATATCATTGATGATAATCCTATTGCTAAAGTTTCTTCTCAAAAGGACCTTGGAGTGGTATTTGACGAAAAACTTCTATTTGCTGATCACGTGACTTCTGTAACTAACAGTTCTATGCGCTTACTTGGTCTTCTCTATAGATTTACAGAAATTAAGGACCTTCATTCATTGAGTATGTTCTACAAAACCTTCATCTCCCCTAAAATTGAATATTGCTCCCCAATTTGGAACATGGCTAGTATTTCTAATTTATCTCATATTGATTCTGTTCTGAACTTTTTTCTTGCTATAGTCAAAAGAAGAATACCATCAGTACGTAGCTTCAGCAAACCAGAGTTATTATCCGTTCTTGGTCTCCACGTACCCTCTTCTCGTCGCAAGCTGGCAGATTTGATGTATTTATACAAGATACTTAACGGTAACCTTAGAACTGGAGAGTTGATATCTAAATTTTACTTCCGTGTTCCCTTGCGAATAACCAGAAATAATAACCTCCTTCATTGTGCCACGCCTAGGCTAAGTATACTGCAGCGCTCCTTATTCCATAGACTAGTAATTATGTACAATAACCTTGATTCAAATATTGATATTTTCGGATCTGAACACACTTTCCATCGAACGCTAAATACAAATATGTGAGTTATTCCTCTTGTGTAGTATAATCGTTATGTTTTTTATATCAATTGCTGTGTTATGTGTTGTTTAAAATTTAATTTCGTGTTATTTAGTTTGTAGTAAAGTTATTTAGTTTGTAGTGAAGTTATTTAGTTTGTTACATTGTTATTTTGTTTCTGTGTAAAATGGCAACTCAAGCTGTATCTGAAACTTAATAATAAATAAATAAATAAATAAATAAATCTACTGATTACTAATTTGGCCCCCCGCTACTGTTAAAGATGAAAACATGAAAAAATCCAAGAATATGGTAACAACAGCGTATTGATGGCTTCTCAGCTAAGTTTCGCGTTAAAAATAAATGGCATTTACAATATTAAATAGTATATATCATGAACTCAATGCTTAACAAATTCATTGATAGAACAAAATTTGGCACATGTTCCTTAGGGACTAGAAGGATCAACTACGGCTTTTTAAGTCCTTGAATTGTCAGTGTTGCCAACTAATTAAAGAGTACTTTTTAAAAATGAATTCGCGTTAATTTCCACCAAAATTTTCGTGTGTGTTTCTGAGGTACTTGGTCCGATCGTAGATGAATTTCGGTTACGATAATGCATTCCAGTTGTCAGTATTGCCACTTTCTTAGAAAATATTATTTTAAAAAATTACTTGCAAACCGTTGGACATATCAGCATCAAACTTGAGATAATTATTAATCAACACAATGGGTTAAAAATACAGATGAGGTGGTCCCCGCCCCAAAAACCTCAGTTATCAGAGTTGCCACTCATTTTCAAAATACAATCTAAATACATTTCTTTAGCTATAAAAAATCTACACACACCTATTGATTTACACAGTTTTTAGATACACGTTCATTATGTACTGGGACAAGTCATAGAAGTACTTCCAGCACCACAGGCTCAACAGTTTACGGGTTTACCAACCAAATTCAAAAACTTCTATATTTCCAATTGTTCCCACAATGGTGGCCGTATCCAAACCAAACTTGGCGGTTAGCTACAGCAGGTCATAGAAGTAATCCATGAACCACAGGCACCTGAGTTGTCAAATTAAGTAGTTCAAATTGCTTCCACACCATTGGACATTTAGCGCCAAATTTGACATCTATGCACTGGGATAGGTCATAGATATGCTCCGTGCGCCACTAGCGCCCTAGTGTTCAGTGCTGCCAACCTATTTCTAAAATTTATTATTACAAATTTATCTGACACCGTTGTACGTTTTCGAACCAAATTTGGCATTTTGGTACTGGGATACGTCATAGAGGTCAGTGTTACCAACAAATTTAAAAGAGTGGAATATGAGAACTCGAAAACTGTTAAACGTAGTGCGTTCGTAGTAGTTGTACTTGTTGTAGGCCTAGTTGTATTATTATTATTATTATTAGTAGTAGTAGTAGTAGTAGTAGTAGTAGTAGTAGTAGTAGTAGTAGTAGTAGTAGTAGTAGTAGCTGCTTTTGTTGTTGCTGTAGCATTAGCAGCACTAGTAGTAGAACTGTTAGTGTTGCCAACATATTGTAGTTACCCTGCGCCAACGGGCGGGTACTTTAGCTTTACGAAAGCAAACCCTCCTTACATATAGCTAACTTCACTTCAATATGATTATGACGAGAATGCTCCAACTACCGTATCTGGTGATGTGTTCAAAAATATGCATATTTTGTTATTCAGAGTCTTATTAGTTGAAAATAAAATTGAAAAGTGCCAATCACTTTGGCTTATCCTGGTGTCCCGTGAAAGAAGAATTTCGTTTTATCGAAATCTATCCAGGTGCGGGAACAAATCGAACATAGAGGTTTAGAGTCCACTTGATCAACTGTAGGTTCCGTCCTTAGGAACTCATCCTCATATAGTAGAAGACGTTAACAAATCGCTGTCGTCCCAAAGGATTTTCAAATCATAAAGCTGACCTTAGGGTAAAACACAAATCATCATTGCATGCTGGTTTTCCGTACGAGAAAAATATATCGAATTTGCTTTCTCCTTTCCTTTTTTAAAAAACAAATATTCTAAAGTTACTGACTTTTCTTCCGTTATGTTATTCTTGAAAGAAATGAAGGGTGAGAGATGGCAATCTATTTCACAACAAAAGCAATCCCTCTGGTGACTTATCTGCACTTAAGTAGCTAAATATTGATAAATGACAGAAAGTTGTGTTTGCGAATCCTTTAGACAGCGCCTGTGGATAAGATCAAGTCAAAGAGTCTAAAGGCTATTGGCCTTGTGTTTGCAAACCAATTAGCTACTCTCTGCTAAAGAAGTAAATGTATGGAGTATGGACGAACTGCGTCCCTCATCCCCAGCCCATTTGATTGAAGGGAAAGAACTGAACACTTCTTTTCTTACGGCAGCTTCTGTTAAGCGGCAAATAATATTAGTCTCATTAGCAAAAATGTATCTGCAGCAATGTTCGTTTCTAGTACTCCTGTTGGCAAAGCCCTTGTTAAAAGAAAAAAAAAGTACCTGTTTAAGTCAGTGACCCATCAAAAATTCAAAGTCAGGAATGTCGGACAAAAACTAAAACGAAAAACTGCTACGTACATTGAGACAGTGCTCTGTACAACATGAAGTAATACTAGTTCAATGTTGTTTTGTTTGTTGACGGTGGCAGAGAACAAGGCGCGAAGAAGTTAATTAATTTGTATACTTTTGCACATACATGCCAAGTACACATACAGACACACACATAAAAGAAATCGCTAGCCTAAACTCTAACGAACTTGCTTGTAAAATGCGATTTATTGTTCGCTGGGGACATGGAATAATGTTATCTATGCACTTGAAGACACAAGAGAGAGCAAAGTATATTTTTCACCAGTGCCAGTTCCTCCTCCTACCCTTCTTCTTCTTCACACTTACTGTATGAAACTAAAGTATGAGAAACCAGCACGAACAAAGTACTCACGTTTATTTAACATACTGGTCTCTCCCTTTGAAACAAAAAATATTGAATGTTTAACTTATTATTAATTGATTAACCACTCTCCCCTCCTCTAACAGCCCTCACTCCTATAGTTTCAGTTCTAATTTGTCTTTCATCCTCTCCGTGGCTTGCAAGAGTACTTCAAGTTTTTCTGTTCAGGAACATACTCAGAGTTTTTAGAAGGGGTTTAAGGATTATTTTGGGGAGGCCAAGCATTGAATGAAAGGGCGGATCATGGAAATTATTTTCAACCCACTCACTGGAGACAGGAACATCATTAAATGTGGACAACATTTGTGTAGATATGGATCCACATTAAACAAAGGATTCTCAACCTGGGGACCAGAGCCCTTAAGTGGTCCGTGAACGGATTTCAGGGGATCCATGAGGGTTTTACATCGCTGCGCGTGTAAGTATTATGAAAAATCAATCAGACAACTTGGAATTACTTTTGCTTGCGCCGGGCGTGATTTTTCATTCCAAGTAAAATCACATAAAAGAAGGTTGTTCCACCATTTTGTTAATTTTTCGTATGTTCACGAGAGGTAACCTTACTACTGACATGCTCAAAACTTGTTTCTAGTTTTATTCTGGTGTGTACCGTCGCCATGACATGCAAAAATAAGCATTTGCAGTGATTTCGGAAAGATGTTTGTGTGTACATTCTATTAAACATAGAAAGTTTAAGTTTACAGCTCTCTAAATGAGACGTGATGGATTCACGATATGCATGTATACGAAAAATTAGTTTTTCTTTAGTAAGATTTTAAAACGCTCAAATTTAGCCATTGGAATGACCAATTTTAAGAACTCATGAAATGAAAAGGACGAGAAACCACACGTTAGCGATTGTTACAAGAAATATCGTTTGAAATTATTCTTCTTTGGTAAAATGAGGCCTTGCGGGTTAACAAGTACTTCGTGGTATTTTGCTTCAAATTTATTACATTTTCGGAAATGTCTAATTTCAAATCTCTGAGAAAGGCAAACTGGAAACAATTAGAAACCGTTGCTTTGGATAATTCTGTTGATAATTAATAAAACTTTCATTTTGTGGTTCACAATGATATTCAATCATATTACAGGGTGACAAAATTGATAGGAATTCGCAATGCATAGAATATCCTGAGATGCTTGACATGGTATCCTTCAAGATCAGCAACCCCGTACTAAGACACCTGACTATATGAGTTTCTGTACTCTATAAAATTGAAGGACAGGTGGTATACCGCTCGACGAGCAATCGAGCATCATTCTCACAGATGAAGCAAAAAGTATGTTAAATAATAACGCTACCTTACATTGTTTCGTATAGATCAGTCGTCTTTAACAAACAGCACAAATTGACGCGCACAATAGAGTAGACAGCTTCACGCTTAGTTGAGTTAGTATGCACGGAGGCGTCGACTCGAGTAATTTTCTTTCTCGATCACGGGGTCACATACGATATAGCACATATGACCAACGGTGCTGTGATATACTGAAGTTATCTTCCGTAATTGCCTCCGCGACGATTACTTCTCTGATATGCCATGCTCTCACACTGCTCAATGTTTCCCGTAGACTTCTCTATCGTAAGGATGGTTCGCCTCTTGGCCTAGTCATATCAACAGTGGGTAAGGAACAACAATAGTTGTGAGCACATCTAAGAATACAATTTAATTCTAAGTCTAATAGAATATTCTAAGTGATGCTGGATTATAATACTACAAAAGCCACTCACATCTAAAAAAAAATTGTCACTATCAGCATACACATGTCTACTTCATGTTAACAAAAATGGTACTTGGAGTTTTTTGATGTGATATTCCTCAACTATACTGTTAAAGCTATAAAAACGGATTACCATCTAGGAATGTTTAGACATCGATGTAAATGGAAACTTACCCTGTCTCTATGAAAGGATTTTTTTTTATAATATGGTAAAGCATAATGATCGGCACCTGAAGATTCTTTTCGTGGATTCAATGCCAGCGACCGACCATATTGACTGATTTTTTTTAGGTTTTACTTTCTCAGTCACACCAGACAAATGCTGGGATCGTATCTTCAACTTAGGTCCTGGCCGTATCTTCAACCTTCCCGCATCCTTTCTCCCCTCTCCTATTCCAGCCTGAACCGTAGATGATTATAGGCTATAAATAAAATTCAAATTAATTAAAGGTTCTTTTTTAAACTTCTCTCCCTCTTTGTTGTTGTTGTTGTTCTTGTTAAGATACTGGAAATATTTTTGTCAACTTCAGAATTAACACCCGTATCCAGCGGACCGTCTTTTGAGAAGCCCTGATCTAGACTTTAATTTGCGAAAACCGGTTTGAAGAATTAGTCCAATACTGTTTATTTTTCTTTAAGTTAATGCAATTCTGAACAATTGCATGTAACATATATTTTTTATTATGTTTGCTCTAATTTGTAAAGACAGCAAATTCATATTAGGTAGATTTCGACGAAAAATATACCTATTGAGATCGGTACGATATCAAAGTATATATATATTAACACGCTAGCGGCCATAATTTTAAAGATATTTGAACCAAATTGTTATATGTTGTTTCTAGGCTTAATAGTTCGGTTAAGTTCGTTAATGAGCAAAATCGGTCGCCATCTTGGATCCAAAATGGCCGCCGAACCCATTGTTGTATAGAATACACAGCCTAAACGGCTGCAGTTAGAAATATCAAATTTGGTAACAAGGTGCATTATCACTTATATCTTATTAAAATATTACATGATGTATCCAAAGACGCCATCTTGGATCCAAAATGGCGGACCTAAGAAAACATTTTCCAAACCATTTGAGCTAGAGAAACGAAATTTGGCATAAAGGTGCATTATGACAAGTAGTTTAGGGATATGTTACAACATTTGGGAATAGTCGCTATCTTGGATCCAAAATGGCCGCCCAAAATCCCATTTTGCACATCGTTTGAGCTGGATAAATGAAATTTTCCTTGAAGGTCACAAGTGGATCACGACAATATAAAAAAAAGTTTCAAAAAGTCGTCAACTTGGATCCAAAATGGCCGCCCCAAAAGCCCAATTTCCAAATCATTGAAGGCAGAGAAACGAAATTTTCTTTGAAGGTGTATGACCAAGAGTAGGTTACAATAAATGAGGCAAACTTCCCATTTGGGGGCGCAGCCCCCGTGGGAGGGTGCAGATGGACACCATGGTGGTGTAGTGCTACAGGGAGATTTTGGTTAAGATAATGGAGGCGCATCCTCTCAAAAGCACTGAAGTTTGGGGCGAGCCCCTACGGGGGTCTGGGGCAGCGCTCCCAGCGAAACAAATCGAGTATATATATATATATATATATATATAT
>JAGDQP010020170.1:0-33727 GCA_022664845.1 Lepisma saccharinum | reverse complement strand
GTACCAGTAAATTTGTATTAATCAAAATAAAGGAAAAAAAAATATTTGCTATGATGATACCCGGCCGATTATTTCTTTTAGGTAATTGGCCTAAAAGCACGGGAAACTGAGAAAATGAAAAAAAAATGGTGCTTAGAGAATAAGCGGAATGTCAATACAGCATGAAAGTGACGCAAACGCGAACGTACACTATGATAGAAACATGAAAGTGCATGGTTCGCACATATCCATATGGCGAGTTGGGATATGTTTTTGCTGATAGTGAAAAACTGTGTTTGCTGGACATGATCACGTTTGCGTGTCACCTCTTCATATGTTAATAACTGTGTAATTCATTACCGATTTACAAGTTGTGTAGAATATTCTATTCAGTAGATAAAACTTTTATATTTGTTTAAGATTTAGGTTGCTGCGTCGCGCTAATATTGATTAGATTCACTTGTATTGTTCGTATTTACTTTCAAAGAACGCATTAGATCTCCTCAATTTAAACATGCTACAAGTCTCTTGAATTTAATGCAAAGGGATTCATCCAATCCTTTGCGAATACAAATCATTCCAAGTCAATGATACTGTCATCCTGAAGCTGTAGTACAAACTGATTAATATGACAAACGTCTATCAGGCCTATCTAACGAGAGTGTAGGAATAATTTTGTTTGCTCAAATATACCAATTACAACTTATTTGTACAATCTCATTGAATCTCACTCACATAATACTTAATTATTCAATTATTGAACAATATTTTGGAGTGCAATCAAGATTGAAGACTGATTGCCGGTAGTTATTTGAAGAAAAAAAAGCAACATATAAAAACTTGCATCACGAAAACATATTGACAAACATAATCTTCATATTTGCGGAGGTACGCTTCAATACAGAAAAAATAGTTGGTTATGAAGGGAATCTTTGCAGAATTCTAATATGAGTTGTCAATATATGTAGATTATGACAAAAATGATAGGGGAAATTGTAATATAAAATGATATATTTTTGATTATTTTACTAGGAAAATATTTGAAAACACATATGTTGGATGAAATGCCTGCATGCAACAAGAAATGCTGAGATGTAAGCAGGTTGTGTTCGAAATTTAACGAAAAGCTCGCAAGGAGAAAACATAAAAGAACACCGTTTTTCAGCAATCTCTATATGGCCTAAACTGCTACAAATATTTTTCTTTCACAAGTCACAAAACTCAAATTGCGACAGTCTATATCAAATTCTTAAACTCGGTTTTAACACGAATTTTATTTTTGGCCTTAGAGTTTAGGCATCTCAGACGCAGGGTGGGAAAGGGTCTGCTATAAGATATTGCAAGTAGAAGGTATTGACAATTCCTAGTGTGTAGGTACTATCACCGTCTTTCCCTAGAGATTTTGATAAGAAACCCCCAGAACTTTACAATTGCTAAGCATCTACTAATTGAGTTTCTTGGTGTTAACCTCTGTTCATAAAAGTTCAACCTTTAATCCCAATACAGGAAACTAACCACATTCTTTGAATATTTCTAATAACGTTTCACACTGATTGTGTTCAATGTTGAATTGAGGCATACCCAGGGGTGCTACCTGGGAAATATCCGAGTCCTCTTAGAGATCTGCTTACTTCATCTCTTCATAACAGAGCGATTACGGGACGCACTCCATAAGAATCTTTCAGTAGGAAAGTTCCGTTATAAATTTACAATACAGGTTAATTAGTTGGTTCATAATAAATTTACATTTGTCTCATCAAATATCTGAGAAATAAGTTTTACACTTTGTAAACGTAAAAAATCGCTTTTATATAGCTTTGAATGCTTCTCGAATCTAAGATAGTCCAAAATTCTCAACCAGCATGTCGGAAAGCAGATCTTCAACCTGCTTCAGCGAAGGGGCTCGATATAAACATGCTACCGTAATCACTATATCACAGAAATTAAGTAAAATGACAATCGACACGTTAGAGCTTTAAATTGGTTTGTCACAGGTTCGACCTCACTGCCGATCATCCTACCAATGCCTTTCAATAGTTTTACCTAATATATATTTTTTTTTCGTTTTCAAGAGAAGTAGCATTACTGCACGAACTCTTCGCACGCTGCCATCTTAAGGTGAGTGGATCCGTTGTATCGCCTCGGCTGTGACTCACATGAGCCACTGCTATAAGTATATTTTGTGGTTTGACTTGAATACGCAATACAGTGGACTTGTATGAATGGACTATTAAGAACACATTCATATAAACCCAGGATTCTAGATTAAGCTCATTTAGCTGTTGAGCTAGGTTGTGGCTAATCGTAACGAGATTTCATATGGAAGTTGTTGTTTTTTATAATCGACAGTTATTTGGTTGAACATTTTTAAGTTCAACCGGAAGTTCAACAAAAAAACGTTACTTACCTCCCTTTTCCCTCTAGTCTTGATATGAGTTTGTTCAGTTTGATCCTTTTGCCTCTGCCATCATTTTCCGTTTACTAAAAACAATGACATATTTCAAAGAGCATGGCATGTTAAAATAATACTTTAGGTATGTATACATACGTGCAATAAATAGAAATGCACATTCTGTAAAGCGTTTGCGTAACAGCAGCCATAATTGAAGTCCTTCACTATATTGTTGCAATTTATTAATGGCTTACTTTTGTTTTACTTATGTCTTACTTTTGGTTCTGAGTTATACGTTCTGCAAAATTTCGATTGTGTAGTTGCTGGCTGAATATGTACAAAAAAGTTTCCTGAAAACAATGTTTCACCGAAGACAAAATGAAGATGTGGCTTATTGTCTTGTGCATATGACACCAAGAACCGAAACTCCGAATCTCTACAAATGAAGACATACATTTTAACAAATTGAACATGTTGCAGTCACTTTAGGATGAAATATCATACGAAGATTCTGAAAGACCGAAGATCGTTTCGATAATCATCTTGTCGCTTATTCAAGTGGTTGCAGCAGGGAAATGGTTATATGTCTTAAACAACTGTCACACGACGTTAGTGTAAAATTACTGTAAGGTGTACAATACTTGCGTGAAAATCTCAAGCAACGACAACATTCACCAGTTGTAAGTCGAACTTATCTTACAATATTTTTTTTAAATATTTGCTGGGCCACAAAAGAAGGCAAGGGTGTAGCACAATTAATTGTGGTCATATTGGCTCGATGAGAATTTACGTCATAAGGAGGGGCATTTCAAAGTGATTAATTCCAAGGGTTAATATTATTAAATAGACTTAGAGCGGTTTAATTCCAAGGTATGAACATATATGAAATATATGAAAGTAGAAATTTAGATAGAAGTAGATACATGTAATTGTTACAGAAGTTAGAGATAAAACTTGCTGTAAGGAAGATAAAAAATGCAAAAAAAAATAATCAATACCAAATATAATTAATAAGTAAAGTAATATATTTTACAAAAAGTTTGCTGTACAGAAAAACAAATATCATTTTCAGGTTTTCTTTGAGAAGAAAAAGAAAACTACATTACTTTTTTAATTTGGTAAAATCATTATTAGATCAGTAATATTAATAATTTTGATTTCAACTCGAATTAACACGAATGACGTTATTTGAGAAACTATTCGGCGATGTTTACATATTATCTCATTTGTTTAATATGTGGAAAATCCATTTCTATTTAAAAATATATTCAAGTTTAACACGTTTCATTTCTTTTATTCTTATTTAATAATCAAATCATTTAAAAGCATAAAATATACAGAACAAAGTATTATGTCTACTTTGAAAATTAATATGTTGGTACTATTTGGGATACGTATGAAATAAAGTCCTCAATAGATTTATTTACATAGCATTAATAATGAAGGTCAAAATCATACTTAAATATTAAGTATACGAATATGATTTAAATGTCTTTATTGTATTCTTGTTGTATTAGTGACAAATAATATTAATGACACATTGACATTAATGACAAATTAATCTCTAAAACAATAGACAATTTTGAACTCATTGCACAATAAAATATATATAGGTACTTCTGATCATGTAGATTCGTGTCATGAAACAAATGTTGCAAATGCATTTTAACAAAACATTGTCGCTTTCTTCTATGAGTGACTTAAAAAATATTTCTATCAATTAAATAATAATTGTCCTCTAATTGAATAGAGATTATAATACTATGCAATAATTTGGTATTCTGGGATTTTTTTTGCAATACAAAGCTGCGTTAATATGTTTTCTTTAATTGTAATATGAAGGATTTAGTTGAAAGCAAATCTGTAACAATGACTTCTATAAGTATCGAATGCGGACTTAACGGCACATATGTCTTGTTAATGGTTATTTTGTAACACATGTAAGAAATACCGCAATTTAATCATAGGAGAGGAAACGTCTTGCTACTAATTTTAAACGTATGTTATATAACGAACATTGTCTTAGAAAATTTAATGTTTCTTATGTTATTTTTGTTCGAAATTTTAATTTTCTTAAAAGTCTATATTAAGGAAGTTTTTGTACGATGTTTTTCAAACTTTCTTTAGAAACGTTTTAAAGTCACTATTTTCAGTCTAATTTTATTGACCAAGTTTCATTCGATACTAAGTTCAGCATGAAATAAATATTTTCAATATTAAGAAAATACTAAATTATAGCTGGCTCCTTTATATACTAATTGGTTACTAAAGACGTACCTATTTCAGTTCAACACCCTTTCACTGCAAACGCCAAAGAGCAGGATCCACCTGGCAGTGTTTGTTGCTGTGTTCATCAAATTCAGACGGTTCTACTGCGTACTGAATATTTGGGTAGCTCTGTACCCGACAGTCATCTCTTATTTGCTACTGAGAACCTGCACACCGTCTTACCATTCACGGTAATGCGCTAGATACAGACTCAACTATTTTTTCTGGTAATATCGTGAACTCAGTAAGATTCCCCCAATGTGTTTGGCTTCCACCGTGTATAATTGGTATCACTTTTTTCGCTCCGGTCTGATAATATATCTGCTACTATTACATGCTCGTGAGGTCCTCACTTCGATCCCGGATTGCGGCATGTAATGAAGGTTTTGTGTGTGCTTGTTTTTTCTCACTTTTCTCCCGATTCCAGCATTTTCCACATTATCATTAATCCGACCTGAGCCAAAATTGACTAAAAGTCTTGAATAGAAAACAGAAAATGAAAAATGTGTATATGTTCTGAATTATAATACGTATACGAATAATTATAAATATTCAATTTATATGGCATATTCGAAAAGGTTGAAGCCATATATATTGAAAATTGTTGTGCATCAAACAGCTGACTGTGGTATCGAATATTTGCATTTTGGTTTACGAATTCCAAATATTGTAACGACACATTCAACGTAGATAAATCTATTTTCGGCCCGTTGATCCTATTCCCGCGTCATTGTTCGTCGGGACGCAGATAGTCCCACCTTTGACCCTTCATAGTTAAAGGATATTTTATAACTTGGCATGTTTAATCCTATTAGCATGAAGCTACATTCTTAATATGTCTATGAGGCATATAACTGTGATGTAATTACAAAATTTGCATTATTTCAAACTGGTTCGTCGTGTCATCAATTTGTGCAAAGTTGATTTAAGTTACTTACCGACACGATACAATGATGAAATTTTGCATAGTGACATAAGTCGGGAGATAATACAGTATTTCATTGTTACTTTCACATATTCCTATATTATAAAATCATGATTTAATATATTTTAAAATATAATTATTTATCCTAAAGTAAATACTAGTCTGCCACGATGGTGGTTTTGACTGGTTGCAGAACACTTTAGGATTTGTGCCACAAAATTTTAGCTTTAGGAAAAGTATCCCAAAACCGAAATAACTCGATAATAATAAAATAAATACTTGGTGAATGGGGTGCAACAATATAAAAATATATAAATTGAATGTATATTAGAGTGCACTAGATGCTTTTTTTATTCATGCATACATATTTTTTTTTGTTCGTTTTACAATTTAGTAAGAATTAGTTAAGAAAATTATGTCTTTGATTTTTTTTATTTTTTTTACTTCATATATTACATGGTAAAAAGTTCCTTGTGAACAAGTTCCTCTTATGGTTTATGTTGCTTAGACCTTAATCTCAGAAGTTGGAGAATAATATGTCGGCGTCCGTATGAAATATTATCGAAAAATTGTTCGTCTTGGAGTAGTAGTTGTACGTTACTATTTGTTACTGATTTTAGTTTGAAAAGACATACTGGTTTCAATGTGTTAAAATATTTAGTAAACTTTCTTTCTATATTGGCCAGTCTAGTAATTTTGGACTTCGGCTACTCACGATTCGCCCCTTAACTATAAAATCCAACAACAATGCCCCTGCCTGGACGCGAACCCGTTACCTTCGAGCCGTTGGCCTATCCCCGCAGACCGCACGGCCACCCGACCGGCTTCATTCTGTTATTCAGAAGTTTATTCGTATAAAGAAGACCTTTCGGAAATTTTCTGAAGAAGCTTTGATAAAATGCCAGATTTAGAGGTTGAATTATAAAATCTTCTCGGAGTCATGCCACTGTAACAACCTTTCTCACTGGCTATGTGGAGGAAAAGTTTTCCAATCTGCCAAAATATTTGGCTGTAAAAATAATAACAAGTATAATTGATTTTCTTGATATAATTAACTTGATAAAGTTTTTACTCCAGGAGAAGTTGCGGATGGCTTTAAAAACAATTTGATATCTTAAATGGTCCTAAGATATTATGGAAGTTCTCTGAAACTTCCGATATACTGTTACCGTGAGACACTGGGTACAGATTATATACCGACTATTTTCCAAAAAAGTTGGCAACCCAGGAAAGTTATGTTAGAAAAATTGCGCTTTTTTCCACAAATGTTACATAAACTTAAATATACAAGCCATTCAGATAAGTCTCTTAACGCAGTCGGATCTGCGTGTTGTTCTATTTAAATGTCGGAGAAATTCAACACTTTGTGTTGGGATGGCTAAGATATTAGTGAGATACACTGTACAATTTGCAACGGTACCTGAATAATGAAGATCAAAGACCGTCCGTGGCTACAAACTCATGAAATATGTTGAAATGTAATCAGTGAAATTAAACTTCTTTTTAGACATAATGTGCGTACACTATTTGCAAAATTACAATTTATGTTATTAGCATACGTTACATTAAAATTAAAACATAAAGTTATATATATATATATATATATGTATAACTAACTTGTCCTCGCTTGTCTACTGGTTACTGTTGCTGACTGCTGACAGGCAGGTATCGGGTTCGATTTCCGGTTCTGCCAAGGAAACTAGTTGGAACGGTGTCCACCCATCTTCGTGATTAAATTAGAGTTTCGATCACCATTGAGAGTTGCGGATAACCTCTCCCAGCCCGTCTGGTCAGCGAAGGAGTAGCCGACCCACTGGGAGGTATTTCATCCGCCAGCTGTTTTATTATGGTTGAGAGTTATAATCATATTATATGTGGTTTAAAAGTAGAATCTGCAATCTCCACTCCAGAAAATTTTGCGGGAGACCCAAGAGAAATTTTATGGTGGTAAATATAATATTAGATGAGTACTTTTTCATATATTTCCTAAGCAAAAAAGCCATAGTGCTGTTACCGCCCATACACTGCATTTTATCTTACCTACAAAAATGTACAAACTACACAAAGTGTTAATGGTTTTTCTTTATTTACCTTCATTATACATTTTAATGAATATAATTCCATCAAAATCACTGCTTCACAAAAAAACAATATAAAAAATGGAGAATGGAGCTGTTTTTTTCTAAGCAAAATTATATTGTAAATAAATTGTTTAGCAGCCATTTGGTTTCGCTCTTTTGAATTGAGGAAAAAGTTTCAACTTTAAAATAGTTCAACCCAAAATGCCGTAAGAACAAACCAGAAGATGAAATGGATGTTTGCAGAAATAAAAATTTCATTCAATACAGAACGGAAGGTTAAAAGAGACAAAGGATGTGCATGACATATGATATATTGTAAATCACATTTTGAAGTTCAATTCTCCATTTAATGCAAAGTATTTCATATTCTTAAAGCCTTTATAACTCGGTGAAAATGTATGATTTTGGATTGAAACTATCTGGGCGGTTAGCTGTCAGCTTGTAATAAATGTTACAAGTGCAAACACACATTTCATACAAATGGGCAATCCATTTTTATTATGAAATTTTGTCACTTTCTACATCAGTAAAAATAATTCTGTAGAGGGTAATTGTCTTCTCTGTTACTAGCAATCTTTTACTGGTGACAGTATGACGACTTCAATTTTGTTTTACTGCGTCTTTGTCTTCGTGGTAACGATAAGCTATGGTTTTGATAAGTAAATAATTAACTCTTTTTTCATGTATTTATTCTAAACCTTTCTTTCAATATCAAAACATAAATCTATTTTAGATGATACTCGAACCGCTCTAAATCTAGCAGACGTAAAAGGCATAATAAGAAAGTACTAATGGTTTTAAAGGCTGGATTTCCTGTATATTTTTGCACGTCGAAAGGTAAATTCGTTGACTCTTCATGTGCTTTATAAGAAATTGAAATGTTGTGATAATGTTCTTCGAGAAGTCATTACCTTAACGGTCATGGCGCTGGAGAAACTGATTGCATATTTTAATGCGCGCCACCTTCCGTGAACAAAGATTTACAATCAGAGCCAAAAATTTCGAGGCATTGGTTTTCAGCCTGCCATTGCATGATCACTAAAATCTAATAACTTGTGTAAGAAATTTATTATTTAATAAGACCATATCAAATTATTTGGCAATTTTTACAAGTTACTTAAACATTTAAGAATTATTCTATAACAACTACTGACCCGATAGCATGCCAGCATCTAAGGTGGTTGTCAGTCACTTGCTTAGAATTTGCAAAACGTAATATTGTGTTGAACGTAATGAAAAAGCAACATGAAATACAGTTCTTGAAACAACATACTTGGCTTGGTTTCCAAAAGTAAACAAATTCTATGTTATTGGAACGAGCATGCAAAGAAGCTTGTCATTCTTGAGATTGATTTGAGTGTTAATTTGATGCACTTCTGCTGTGGTTCCAGAACGATGAAATCCCAAAATATACCATGAATGTTTAGTCTTAAGCTAATCTTCAACTTCGCCCAATCTTTTATTATATCAATCTGCTGAAATAAGTACAAAAGCGCTTGAAAAAATCAAGCTTAGACGTGTAATTACTAGATTGGTGACTAAAGCATTATATTCATGTGCCAAGGGTCCGGATTTCTTACCAACCATAGCATCGGTTTTATTTTATATTTTTAAAGAAGTTCATTGATTTTATTATAATTCGTCCTGCCAAGGACATTTCAGTCTTCAATTTTGTAAACCAAATTGCTTCATTCATTCATCTTTATATATTTTTGGATTGATTTGCTAAACTTGCATTTCTTGCAGTTGTCAAATCTCTAAACGTAAGCTGGATTCACTTTTGGACCAGGTCAAGTTACTATATCCGTGATAACTTCTGACAACGTTCAGGCCACGTTTCATTTCGAGATTAATTAATATGTAGAGATTACTTAGGTGGATGATTTTAATATAAGTTTAGGTAGCTCTTCACAACCATCACATTCAAAGTTCACACAATCACACACCTTTAATAACAATTTAACTATTAGAATATAGAAGTAACCATAGAGAATAATAATCACTCAATATCGTAAGTAATAATTCATGGTATAGAATTACTACGTTAAACTGAATTAAACAGAATTATGACATTATTATCCTCATGCAATTTAAACTATGTTAAAATGTTTGGCTTACGAAAAAAAAAACTGGTTTCAAAACTGGTAACAAAACTCAACATATTCAGATAGTATTTGAAACATGTTTTTATGCATTAAATTTATATTTTTCACAACGAATTCTGATCTGATTTACATTTAACAATATAAAATGATATTTCGAAAATATATTCTATGCTTATTCATATACAACTGAATAAGATACATTTACATATTATTATTTTAAAATTATGACTTGTTTTTCTAATTATATTTTTTAATGTGCACTATGAAAGGTATTTCATATTTCACTATTTAAAAAATATTCAATTGACATAGAAGGTTTGATGAGCTGTCATAGTTTTCGAAATATTTTTATCATTTCTGGAATCATTTTTTTCCTATGGTAAGATCACTCCAACAACAATTTCACGAATAAATTTATTTTGAAGAACTTCTCCTAATTAAAGTGTACGCTCTGATAATCGTCTATGTGACATTTTGGTGAAAATGGATTTGTTTACGACAAAAAAGTCTGCGATATCTCATTCATATGTATTAGCATTTGAATGGAGGATATTGCTAACAATAGCCTGGATATTCAGAAATTTCTGGATGAAAAGTACAACTCAAATCATGAGAAAATCTATATTACATGCTATTTCCGTGAGTGAGGGGACAATTAAACAGTTGGGTTGGACAAAAACTAGTGTATCAGATATTTTGTTCACTATTAGTTTGGCTGAATGGCTATTGCTGCTACAACTGATAATAAGTAAAACCTACCTACTTAATTGCTATTTTTTGTTGAATTTGCAATTTTAGGTGCAATTTGATGTACAAATTGTGCAATCGATATGTAACCAAGTTCCGATGAGTTAGAGGCTTGGAACTTCAACCATAGCTTAGAACCGGATAACAATGCAAGACCAAATTATGACATTTTGAAAATAAATCGCCATCTTGGTCCAAAATGGCCACCAAACCAATTATTCTATATAATACACAGCTTAAACTGCTAGAACTAGGGAAACAAAATTTCATATGAAGGTACATTTTCACTAGTAAGTTACGAAAATATTACAAAATATCTCCAAAGACGGACACAGAAAATAATTTTCCACACCATGTGAACTACAGATATGAAAATTGGCATAAAGGTGTATCATAAAAATTACTTAAGGAAATCCTAAAAAGTTGCCATCTTGGATTCAAAATACTAGCCCAAATATCATTATCCATATCATTCGAGCTAGAGAAATAACGTTTTAAATGAAGGTAAGTAAATGAGGGCGTCATGAGTAAGTTACGACAATATAATACAACGTTGAAAAAGTCGCCATCTTTAATCGAAAAAAGCTGTGAAAAAGTTTTATGTAACCACTGAATCTAGAGAAACGAAATTGGGTGTAAAGGTGCAAGACTAAAAAGCATAAAAGATGTATTTAAATAATGTACCACGTTTTTAAAACGTACTAAACAGTATAATATAATTTCTCGTAGCCGCATACAGATTTATAAAAACAGTTTCGGAACCCCATACAGACTGTCCTGAAAATTTCTGATTGTTAATTTTTAATGCATGCAATAGATAATTCATGCATGAATAGTTGACGTAAGTCACTAACAATTTTATTGCATTGCAAGATAGGTACTGTTGTGTGAGTTTTCTTAACGACAGCTACTATCTAAACTCCTTACTGTTATAAATTGCTTGCACCCCCCGTTTTTCGTTTTAGATCGTACAAGTATTTTCATAGCTATTAAAAAGTTACAATCACAACTTTTCAGAAGAATCTCTATTTAGTTATAAATCTGTACAGGGCTAGGATAAATTATTTTATACTTTTTAGCCCCGTTTTAAAAACGTGGTATATTAAAAACTTTTCTTAAATAATATTTTTTTTGTATCAGGTGTAACATGTTTTCTTTCATTCTAAAAAATGCTCGACTAAAATAAAAAAAATGTTTAACTAAGTTAAATATGTATTACTAAAATAAAGACGAATAAGAACGTTAATTAAAAAAAATGCTAGCTCCTGCATGTTCTAGATCATATTGTAGCCAGAATGATTGCAAACTATGTATCATTACTACCCGAAGAAGTGGAAGTGAAGCGCACGTTCTGGCAGCATGGCTTCAAGAAGGGCCATGCTTCTGCAGAGTAGATAGTCCACCAGTGTGCATCCGATATCTAGAGGGCAAGGGATCCGCTCAAGCTGTTGGTCCGTAATTTCTAAATAAAAAATAATTATGGACTAAAAAGCTTCATTCAATCCTGCTTAAACATATTTGACATTATTTTCTGAACATCCTTAAAGTTACACAAATTGTAAAAGTATGCTTTATTAACTTTTGTATCTGTTCAAGATCGCCATATGAGTTGTAACTTCTGTGAACATTCAGGGCATCTTTCAATTCAGTATTCAGGTATATCCAGAGATTACGTAGGTAGATGTTTTTTTTTTTAATGTAGCTCTTTAGAACCAAAACCTTAAATATCCGGAGCATTTAACATTTCCGAAGTAAGAATATACAAGTAGTCATAGGGAATATTAGTCATTCCACATTATATTTGATGTTGCACTAAACCTTGTTAAGACTACTTTTCCCTAATAATGCCCTTCTTGCATTAAATTAAAACGGTAGGTGCGTTCTATGTATAACCAAAGGGTTATCGTTTAAAACTCGTTAAGTCCAGATGAAAAATAGTGTCAAAGTTGAACTGTTATGCCAACTCATTTAAGTCCTTAGTTCCACGTTGCAACTTACATACTCTTTGAAACACGCCGAAGATTATTGTTTTCTTAAAAAGCATTTTGGATCTACCTAAGCCTCCTACCAATCATTAGAGCATAAGTGAGTCACTTTTAATGACGCTGCTTTGCGATCGATTCCCTTTTCATATAAAGATTGTATAATGAAGTACATGCCTAAGGAAAGTGCTTATACTTGAATACAATTGCACGCGTTCACTACTAAAATGATTTTGTCGCAAATTGAAGTATGTTAATTGATCACAATTAGTTGATTTTAAAAATCCAAGGTTAACAAGATAAACAAGATGAGAGAGGTATTTATTTGAATGAATTGAAAATTCCATTTTCATTATTTTTATGTAAACCCGTTAAGTTCAAATTTACTCAAGCCACTTAAGTGAAAATGTCATGAAAAAGTGACATTTAATAATACTACAATTATATCCATAACAATGCTGTTTATATATAGTATTTTGTCCCTAAGAATTTGATTTTTTCTTGCTCTCCTCAACAATTTGTCAACGTGGGTTTAACGGGGTTTAAACAAAAGAGCCTTACGTTTTAATATAAGTTACAACGTTGCATTAAAATATGCATACGAGATTTTTTTTAAAATCAACTTGCTCATTATTTTGAAGATTACTTTGTCTATCTTCTGAAAGTTGTTGCACCTGGGAAATAACAGAAATTTTATTTTCTCATACAATTAAAGAATATGTTAAAATGTTTGGTTTTAAAGTTATAGTCCAAGTAGGGAGCAGAAACACTGGGCGAAGAAAGATCATTTATCTCTAGCAGTATTTGAATAGTGTACATTTGTGCATATGATTTAAAGATTTTACCCCAACTGTTTTGTCTGATTAATGTGTAACACCGGTCCCGATTTGGCCAGGACGGTCCATGTTTTCGAACCGTTCTACTGTGTTCTAATGTTCGTTGGGATGCAGATCGCACGGATTTTCACCATTTAGCATTGAGACATTAACAATATTTAATCACTTTATATTTTCAATGGCATAGGCATCAAACTACATGTATTATTTCTGTGAGACATAAAAATACTAATTTTATTTTAATTCTGTATTTCTTAAGTATTGTAAACACATGATAGTGAAGCAATTGTTTGGAAGCTATTTCTCTTCCGCTGCATGTTCTGGTGTTCTTAATTACAGAATGTTCAATGGAATATAGTGCCTAAACGTGGAGAAATATTTTATTTTTTAATGTTGCTCCCCTCCTCATGTTTGTCACTTCTTTGAAACGACGAAATTGCTTTCTGCGTCATTTAATAGTTTATATGTATGAGACTCTTTCGGTGAAATTAATTATAAAATATATATATACAGGTTAAATCCAAAGTTAATAATAATGTTCTTAAGAATCTTATATATACGAAATCTGCAACGCAATTTCTTATGGCGTAAATTATAAAATTATGCAAATATCGTACTCTCGGAACAACCAACATTATTGGTGAGGTGGAGGAAAATTTTTAAAATTTGACTAAATGAAATTCGTAAGAGTAAAGCACAATTTATCTAAATCGCTGGTAATGTTTAACTTCAGAAGAAATTCATTTTGGCCATATAAACCCCCTTTAAAGCTTTAGTGGTAAGATTTTCCGTTGAAGTACGCTCCGACCTCGACGCTTGACCCTGGTGGAAAGCCTGTATCGAGTTTCTTGAACGAAACGTTAGTAACTCTGGTAGCAATAATGATGTTCTTCTTATTTATCTAGAACTAACTGTATTAGGTGCATTTATTTTTTAAAATGAAATCATATATTTAATGTCTATAACAAGCGTTGTTCTGAATTTTTGAAAGTGTATTATGAAAGCTAATTTTTATTTATTTGTTTAAAAACAAGTAGACCTATGCACAGAGAAAGCTGGATGAACTGCTACAGTTCCCAAATTATTTGTTTCATCGTTTTTAGGACAATATTCATTCTTATGCTAAGACCGCACCAACAAACGACTGTTGAATAAATTTATTTTTGCAATACGTTCTAATTTATGTCTAACATTCTACTATAATGGTTTGAACAGAGACAATTGTGCAACGTCCTTTGCTAATAAATTCATTTAATTAATTGCTTTAAAGTGGGCGTGATAGTAACCTTGTTCATGCCTTTAGTATTGCTTTATTCTTTGCTAGAAACGTAGTTTTTCAGAAAATCAAATAAGTGTGCTAATGTGTCTAAACAGTGGTAAAAACGATGAAATATTTATTTCATGCCAGGTGAACAATGATAATTTCTAAAACTAAAACAAAACATTGCACGGTTACAGTTGGAAATAATATTTTTTTATGTTTTATTGCTAAAATAAAGACGGCAAAAGAACACCACCTTGAAAAAGTAATTTCCTTTCTAGATCCTCCATGTACCAGATCATATTGCAGCCAGATTGTTAACAAACCATGTGTCATTACTACCCGAAGAAGTAGAGGTGAAGTACTAGATTTAAGTGGGTGGACCCAAAGACCTGAATGTCTCTGCCAAGCAGATGGTGTGCCGTTGTGCTTCCCACGCAGAGATGGCATAAGGCGCGCACCAGTTGTTGCCGCATAATCTTTAAGTATTAAATGAATTGTACTACAATAATATAAACTGACAATAGAAATTAAATATAACTTCATACAAATTATTTGCATGAAGTGGAAAGGAATCACTTTTAAATATATAATTTGAATTTATGTAGTCTTTAAGCATTCCAGGCGCGCATTATAATAACTGTGATGACTGATACATTACTTCCGTTTGGTCCGAAACGTTCACTAAACTTTAATTAACTTGCTCTTATATGATAGTGCGGTGTGGCGAACCCGAAGCTAACATTTTGAAAATAAGAGAAGAAAGACGCAGAGAAGTAGCTTATAAGGTCATTTGCAGACATTCTCACATAAAAATAAGATTATTTAAATTGCATTGGATAACGAACCAATAATATATAACCAAGACCTCACTCATAAAAGGACCACGGGCATGGGTTTTGCGTTACACAAATTAGGAATGACTGCATACATTCTTTGAACACTGCATGCAAAAAACAAATAGCTGATATTACATCTATTTCTGACCATTGTATTCTGCTATTATCTTGATAACCGCAAGTTTTGAGATTGTAAAACACTTGATTACCAGTAGGGAAAAGAGCCAATTTAAGAGTTTGTAGTAAACATTGGTAAATTGTTATGATACCGGTACTGATACTTTCTGAATTCGATCGTTCTATACACGTATACACTATAAATACATGTATAAATTTTGTTTCTCGGGTGTGCAACCAGTTATCAAATCGATTTGTACCATTTACATCAATAATTATTGTACGGATATGTTATATTTTCGGTTTGAGAACAACCAGGCCATCCTGATTTAACTTTAATATTCATATCCCGTTAGAAACAAGACCTTGGGAAAAACTTGAGAATAGGGAATTCTAACATCGAAATAAGTAACAAAAGTGTTTACGAACGAACATGCATGAAATTTCACTTTACCTTCGAGAAACAACATTTCCAACTTAGGGCCCGAATTCGACTTCTTACAATGGAAAGAAAATTAATAATTCTCAGTAAATCGTAAACGACGAGTTGAGTGGAAATCACATTTCCGGAAATTTGTTTCTAACAACTTGATGGATATTACAAGTGAAAACATAATGTCACAATGTTGTCAGTACTGCAAAACAGGTATACAATTAATAATTTTCAAACTATACTACATAGATTATAAGCATTTGTCATCCCCTAATGATGATAAACGACATACGTATAACACGCTCTACAGTGCTGTAAACTACGGTAAAGACAGGAAAAGTTCATGGTCTTATAGAAACAACGTATATTCTTGTGTTACTTTGATCTTGTGTTGTAACCACAGTTTGCAACACTGCTTTACATACGTGGTTTATCATTCCTAACGGATATCATATATGAAATAAAACGTAATAAAGTTAAAATTAAACATGATAGCAACTTGAGAACACTGACAGCCCGGTTATATTGTGTTTACAATCACGATATTCATTATGTTGTTAGAAATAAAGTTGTAGGAACAAGGTGTTCATTCAATGTGTCATTTCTGATTTGTTGGCGATTTTTAAGTTAGAAATGCTGTATCTCCAAGACGAAACGTATCTGCAAATGGTATCAATAGATTTTCTCTACTTCTTGTTACATCCTGTATATAGCTTACGGACTATTCAATTTCAAATGCATTATATTTTATATCTGTAGCGTTATTCGCCTTACGTAAAATGTATTATTATAGTATATATTACTAAATGTAAAGAAATTATACGTGTTAAACCGAATGCGTTTATGCTGTGAATAAATTCGATTTGGGTTAAGAATTATTGACATATTTTGCGAAACGAGAAGTTGAGCTTTATTAAATTATACGACTTTATGAATTAAGTAAAACTGTTTGATTAAACCAGCATTTCTCTTCAGGCTTGAATGGCGCTTTTGCACCATAGCAAATCACGGAAGATAATATGCGTTTTACACGGTTAATATAATTTATTGTACTATATTTAACGAAGTAATTCATTAATGAATTATATTAGTTACAAATGAATTTCAATTTTCTACTAAAATTGTAATGCATTCTTTTATAGTTTAAGTGTTTGAAAGATAGCCTAGATTGAACACCTTTCCCCAAGTGCTGTTAAAGTATAGTACATCAGTGTAAGTAATGGGGTATAGTATTTTTTGCTAAAACGATTATAACTAATAGCTGGTTCCATCTGAGATCTAGAATTCATATTAATTAAAATCTAGTAATCTAGGACGACTCAATCTATGTTGCTTGTTGAATAATATTATCTCTCAGGTTCTGTCAAAACTTCCAAGCTTAATCAGTAATGAAAATTTTACATTGAAATGGTAAGTCACTTTCACTACTTGAAGGCTCGAGAACACCTATTGGTACAGATTTGTTCCCCGATCCTTCTGATTTTAAAAATAATGGTAATGCATAGTAATGTCGTCGTTTCCTGGGAGAAAATAACGTGTATGTGTCGAGCTTAGAAGCAAGGACTGCACTCTCCATGTATGGGGGAAACCTAGATGTTCATGGAATTATATGCATTAAAATGTCTCGTGAAAGTAAATGATTATAAAGCTCTAATTGTTTGTGTATTTTGTAGTTGTTTGCGTACGACCTACAGGAAGAAAATATACATACACTATTATTTTATTCACCACCATAAATGTTCTTACGGTTATCGCGTATTTTTTTGGATCGGAGATCGCAGCTTTTGTTTCTAAGTCTCACATGTGTAGATGATCAAAACCTTACACATTCACGTAACGAACACATGGTAAGTGAAATCATTTTGCAAAATATATTTTAAGGTAAAGCGACTGTTGTCTTTAGAAAACAGAAAGATTTATTTGCATTTCTGTTTATTTTTAACTTTAATAACTTCGTTTCTTAGGTTCCGAACAACTCGCAAATTTTAATAAATGCCAAACAAATAATATGAGACTTTAAGAGTCTGGCCTTGAAATATCCTTCCGTATTTATTATTCATTTTTGGCTTTATTAAATCTTTAGATATTTTAGTTTTAACATATACTCTATGCATTCAGCATACGTAAAATAGTTTTGAAAAAAAAATATAACATGTTCCATGATTTTACCCTACAGAAGAAGTATGTAGTATACAACAGTTTAGTACTGGTTAAAAATCTTCAATATGCTGGACTTCCAGTAAGATATATTCTACGGAGATAACATTGTATTATGTTTAAGTTAATAACAATTTTCAAACTGTTGTTTGCTGTACACATTATTTTGGCTTATAATTGAAGTGATTTATAGCGCAATACAACATACTACATTTACCTTTCCGTGGGAGCGAAATTTGGACTGTTATTTCTCTTTATCTTAAAATGTTTGGTACAATTTTCTTTGTTTTTCCAGAAAACCTGTTTGAGCTATATATTTTGAGAGGTTACGCTACATGAATCTCGCAAAATATTCAAGTGTACTGCAACTAGGCCAGATCTGCCCTTTTTAGTTGTAGCTTGGAGAAACCTAAGGCTTTAAATAATGACAGTTAGCATTAATTCTCCAGAGGAACTACGTCAGGGCACAAGCAAGTAGATGAGTAAAGACAGAGACAAGTTACAACATTTTCATAGCAATCTAAAATTTAGTATCAGTGAGGTAAAACACAAATTATATTTTTTAAGATTTGCAATATTGTAATTTGACTGCTTCCGTTGTTTTACTCAGTTATTTATGAAGTACTACCTACTTTAATAGAAACGCATGAATAAAATTCTATTAAAATAAACCCTAAAGCACGTATTCATGGTTCTGAGTTATATCCAAACCTTAGGAAAGAATATTAATTTGGTGAGTGTAATTTACTTGCTAACACGTTTGATTGTGCTCAATTATAGTTGCAAAATCCTTTAAAATCTTTCATATTCATCTGAAGCTTAAATTACATACGATACGATACAATGGAGAAGAGAACAATCAACTTTCCATTGAAAATAATTTTAGGATGTTCATTTCATTGCAATTATGTTTGCAAAGCGTCTATGAAAATTGGTATTTTTCCATAGCTGTGGAGATAATTTCCTAGATAATGTCTTTGTTTATTTCTAGATATATTTCACTGGCAATATGATGCGAAATTTATTAGTGTTGTACAGCGTCTTTACCTTTGTAGTGACACTAGCCTGTTGCTATGGTAAGTTAATAATAAACAGTCTTTTCTAACAGTTTTCTTGTAGATGTATATTTTTTACAAGTAAATTTTCATTTTATAATTGAAGGGCTGAGTGCAGAAACCACATACGTCCATAAACACTGGTATTTCAGGAGAAAACTCGTTGAAATATTGAAATATGTATTAATCGAACTTTACCCTGTGCCAGTACTTTGTGTTAGTGACTGTGCATGGTATACCAAAGAAAAATGTTTTGTTAAAGCATTCTACTTGTTTCAGTACTTAAATATATGCTGTGGATTTATGCGGGTTTTTGCACAATTCTCCAATATTTCAACATTTTCCTGTTAGGAAATACAATTATATATATATTGTTTAAAAGACAGTTAATAAACTACGAGGTACAAATGGTTAGAGTAGTAAAGAAAAAAGAGATAAACACCAAAACCTCTTTAAAGTTCTTCAATGAGAGAAAGAGATAAGGAAAGGAAGATAGTCACCCTAAATCAGTAATAATGGTTGCATTCAACGCGATGAGCTGCTCCAGAGTTGCTTAGTAATTAGTCACCCGAATGCAACTGAGAGTTTCCGGCTTGCTATGAGGCGATTCCATTATTTGAGTCAACAAATCACACTCTATAGTTGAGCCTTAAGTGCACAAAGACATGGACACCAAGAAGTAGCAAAAGACATGTCGGCAAAATATGTATAAAATTCTTCCGTTGGTCATGCATAAGTTGCTACATGATGCCCATACATGTCGATATAACTTTAAAATAACAGAATACATTTATTTACATCGATAATAGTAATATAAATACGAATGTTTCGCTTATAGATAGTTATAAGCTACTTGATATTTGTTTAAAAAAAAAATACTTGTCATTTAAGTAGTAATAATTAGCAAACGTAGAGGAAGCACTTGTAATAATAATTTGCTGCTGATATCTCTTTAGACGCGATTAGTGTAGATGATTATGCTTATATCACCATATTTCTTTCTCTGGTAAGTTAGTTTCAGTTCGACGTCGCTAGAAACCTCCTCTAAACCGGAGCGAAAACGCACCCTCTTCTATCATCTGTTAACGTTTGTTATTTATTTTGTGCTTGGAGACGTGTGAGCCTTTGTTTTTTTTTATTAGAACATTCCTTTTTTGGAACATTTGAGCCCCTAGAAAACATTTAAGATAACTATAAAGATTCTAACAGTAGATATATGGTCCAAACTCTGGATCACCTCCTTTAGGAACACGCAATATATTAAATGAATCTAAGTTAAGAATTCGTAAATAATCCTGTTTAACTTAAGCATAGCCAACCTAACGTAAGTACTACGTCTGATATTATCTAATGTAAATTCAACTCCAAATATCGGTTTTAATTTATAAACCGTGTAGACCCTTACAGAGAAAAAGGGAACTCCATCATTGTTTTCTATAGTTTGATGTTCCCTGGAGACTTTGTATTATGTGATTGAAAGTTATTTAAAGTCCTTACGCTATTATAAAATTAAAAATTAAAAAAAAGAATGTTGAATGTGTCTTCATTTCTGACCCTCGAAAATATTTCAGTGCCATTTTTTTTTTCGTTTGTGAACATTCTGTATCAAACTTCAACTAGGCTTTTTACAATACCCAGTCGTTAAGTGGGTTCTACAAACTTATTGGCAACCGACGGATTTCTGATCCCACAAGCCTCATTGAGTGCTCAGTCCTCAGTGAACCGTTCAGTCCGTTGAATGTAGTCAATACTTCCTAGTTATTAAACATATTATGTGCTGCTCAGTTAACGTCAATTGTTTCATATGTAAATTCGAATGTTGTAAATCAAGGAAATTGCGAGAACAACATAACAAATTACAATAAATTAAAACTTTCCTTTAAAAAAAATGTTTGGACAATATTAAGTTTTTGCATATGACAAAGCACGTTTATTTATCTTTCACGTACATTTTAAGAAATGGTAATATTTTATTCAATGTATGTTCAGTGCACTGGACAATAGATATTACTCGTATAGGGTATTTTAAATATAAATCATTTGTTTCTGTACGTAGGTAAAGTTCACAATATTTTAGTGAGAAACTAATGCACGTTTATGCCATGTTAGGGGAAAATATTGCATGAGTATATCACGATTATATTTTACATTAAAATAACTTTCGAGTGCTGTGTAAAGATGTGCTATTTTTGGCTACAGAAATTATTCATTTTCCCCACAGAAACTCAGTCGTAACTCACTTTTAAGTTCATACACTGAGCTTATAGCTTTTATACCAGGAAACGATAGATTCAGTGTATTTTTTTTCATAACAGAGGGGCGGTTGTGAGGAAACGGAAATTTTAATATTTCGAGTAAGTGCATTTTGTTTTTAAGTCAGAAATTCTTTAATATGCAGCTAACTTTCGCACTATCGATGCAATAACGTAAAGGGTTTATAATGCAATGCAATAATGTTTGGAATGTTCTACTGCAAATCGGCGTCGGCTCAGGCACTTCCTTTGTTACAAAATGTGTCTGTTGGTTTCAGCAAATGCATTCTCAATCAATATCCTGAACAATTTCAGGTTCTCACTGTTGCTCTTGATTATTGAAACCGAGGCATAAGTAAAATATAGATATAACGTCATACAACAACTAATTGAAAATGTCATTATTTGTTTTCTCTAGAGACCTTTTATCGGAGAACATAATACAAATGGCTGTTGTTGTAAGGATGTACGGCGTAACGAATGCCTTTTGTAATCTATAGCTCAGGTTGCAACAGGTGAAGGATGAGAGAAGGACTCCTCCAGGATGTACGTTTTAGGTTCCATTTTTGCCTGATATGACACTAAAAGCGATTAAAAACCTTGATACCTGTGGTAGTATGGCCTACCATTGGTATCGAATCCAGGACAGCCCGAATGTAAATGGAACGTTCTGCCTACTGAGCAACGGCTGCTCAGTCTTTCTGCTCTGTCTTATTCGACTAACTATCGGGACCCCAAAGGGTAATTTTAATGCGCTATTACAATCAGTTTGTACCCCAGGGAAAATAATTTAAGACTCCTGATCTAGTGGTCCCGTTATCTAGTGTCAGATGGAAAGTTTGGACAACATGATCATCATCATTGTATGTATTCGCAATAGGTGGTTGATGAAATGTTTTGACACATCTCACTGGTCAAAGACAATGTAGATTCCTCTCTTTCCAATTTCATTCCTAAAACTTGAAAGGGATAAATATGTTTCCAATGAACATTTGTAAAGCTTGTGTTGTTTATATATAATAGAAGTTTTTAAGAAGACAGATCTATGATGGACTAAACCAAAAAGGTCGGATATTCGATTTTCGAAATTTTAAATGACAATCAGTTTTCCTCCCAAGCCCATTATTCTTATGCACATGTATATAATGTATTAATCGTATAGTAACCAATTCCAACGTGGTTGGTGGCGTTACTTTGGTTTTTGTGTGTGGCAGTGACCTATAACTTAGTATTTTTGTTACAACAAATGTACAATTTTCCTTAGTGTCTTTCTGCTAACTAGACTATATTTCGGAAAATACATTCTAACAAGATAAATCATGCCATTTGGAAGAAATCAATTTCTTCCTCAGCTCAGCATCGGGATGCTCATAAAGGAATACCTACTATCATTACAAACTCACTGATATTATTATTATCAGAATAGGAAAACATATTCAACCATTATTGTGAGTAACCAATAACCTATACCCCTAAACACTTATCCTAAGTATAGGTTTCTATGAACGACTCCTGTTTACCGTTATTACTAATGATAAAACATGATATTTTTGTAATAACATTTCACAAATTTCATTAGCTAGGATATGCAATAATGATGCAAAATGAATCATTCCACATACTACACGATAATGTATGGTACCTAATTTGAAAGTTCATTTCAAGTTAAAAGAACTGATACAGAATTAGTGCCTTAACTTTCCAATGAAATTAGCTAAATTTACATTCAAAATATAGCTAGCTATTCATTTTCTTAAATTTGAATATTGAGCAATAGCCTGACAATTTAAAAAGTGGAGTTAGAAACGTAATCATGTCTTCTCCTGGCATTATTCTAGCAATAAGACCAACAGGCACCAAAGGTTGGATAAATTAGCATTTTGCAAAATAATCTTTGTACGTGTCTAATATATTTTGCAGTCATATGATTTTATCAATTTAAATATTACTTGTTTTAAATTTCGTTTGCAACACACTCCTAAAGAACAAATGACAATTTTCTAATCGAACATTTTCGATAAAACAACGAGGAATCTGCTGTATTCTTCTATGAGTAACAATCAAACTCTACTATTTACACTGAGAAACATATGAAAATTCCTTAATTACTGGCTTATTTTTCTTCCTTGTTTAACAAAGAAATATCTAGTTGAGAAACTATGCTATGAGTGATACAATTACCAATTTTTTAAAGAAAGAGTACTTTGTAAGGCGTAGGAATGTCTTTCGGCTTGGTTTGAGGCGAGTTGAGGTCATTTCGATTTAATATGTGTGAGCTGCGACTTATTTCGGCTGGGGCCAGTGCGAGGCACATCTCAGGTCGTCTGGAGGTGAGCAAACTGTTTACGTGGCTTAGACAATACATAATACTAAATGATTGATATTGATTACTTACAATAATCGTAATTACATTAAACTATTAGCCAAAATACAGAAAATCAATTAACAATAAGTTGCATTTATAGAATTCTTTGTAGATCCGCCATGCAGCGAATCATTATGCGCAGGGAATAAGGACCAACCATGTACTATTAGTTCGTACCTAATTGATGGAAAGTATCTCGGACCTGTGTGTCTTTGCCAAGATGATGGTAGACCAATCTGCTTCCCATTCTCTAGTGGTGAAAATATACCTCCACCTTAGCCTCGTAACAAATAAAAAATAAATGTATTTTATTGCAATAATGTAAATGCATCAGAAGAAAATAAATATAACTTGATTCAAAACATTCTATTACATGGATAAGACTTAAATATCTGCAATAACTGATTCTTTGTTTGTTTTGTATCCGTAATATTAACTTCTCTTTAATAAACTACCAGAAATACAAAGCTTGTTTGTAGTTTCTTTACGGAACAAACATTAAAACTGTTAAAAATAATAATTTGTTTTATTCAGCACTATGTGCACTAATCCCTCAACATATGTCAGATATTATTTTCACTGGTCTCTGAAGCTTTGTGAGAAGTTTATTTCCAATGTAACAATATTTTCTCGGACATTATCCAATGCCATTCTTTTAAGGTAATTACAGGGCAATTCCAGACTTTAGTATACGGTATTAGTAACCATAGTGTAAAGAGTTTGAATCTCGTCCAGGATAATTGAGTAGATAATGCACAAAGTGTTTTCGCAAAAATTCAACGGATGAGGTGTAATGTCCTTAACAGAATGGCAATGAGAATTCAGAGTGGCCTATAGGTTATATGATCGCTTTTAATTGTCACTGGTTCAATTACCTCTCAAGCTAATTATACGGACTGCTTTAGATGCTACTTTACCAGAACCCAGCTGTCAGTCCTTAGAAACTCGTTCAAAAAGTTAATAGCAAATTATTTAATGCTTTGAAAACTATGACTGTGTATTTGTCCGGAATAATATTCTTCCCAAAATCTGTTCGCAGAACATAAGACACATATTATATTCCGGCTTTGTACACTAGGCAAGGAGGATTTTCCTTTGATTACGGATTAGTTTAGTGGAAGTGATAATAGAAATAAATTGGAAGAGGATGGTTTGCCTTAGAATATAACTTCCTTTTATTTTAACCCAGTATCTTAACATATGAGGAAAGGTACTTTATTACGAAATGGTCCTAAAAATCAAAAGAGAAACTGTACTATAAACTATACCATGTTTATCTTGATCCTGTCCTTAAACAGTTAATGCGAGCAAAAATGTAATTAATTTATGGTCTTCAGGCTTCTTAGAGTCACTTGTCAGGCTGTAACTATCAAGATAAACACTATACAATAACATCAAATCAGTACACTTGTAGATTCATAAGCGAGTTAGCCGTGGTTAGGGATTCTGCCGGTCCCAAAGTGGATATCACCCCCAAATCGTCCATCATTCACCCAATTTAAAAAAAAAGGTTAAGTAGTGAAAATTGATTGAAGTCCTGCAAAATTATATACACCTCCAATTTTGTTACGGCCTTACTTTTCCCCAAACAAAAAACATGCCATATTTTCTGGGTCTCATGCAGTCAACATGTTCTCTTTACTAATAAAAATTAGTTCGTAATGACTAGCATACAAATTTATGTTTAGTACACTGTTTCACTGGTTAACCCGATCCTGAGATAACTGACTGATAAGATATAAGAACTTTGGCTTGCTGAAGGACTATCGTCTCATTCATATTATACCGTTTATATTTTAAGTTTGTGTGAAGAAGCGAAAGTTATTCTTAAATTTAAATATACGTATGTACATGCTACTACAAGCCATTATGATATGCGTGTTGTATAAGTTTATTTGTTTATCGGTTAAAGCATTCAAATTACTTAAAATTTCCATCTCCGTGTACTACAATTACGTCATGTTTCAGTATATTCGTGTATATTGAATTGCGTTTACAGAATTGGTGAATACAATTTTAAAATTATATTGAAATACCTGAACTGTACATAAGAGTATAAACGACCTTGAATATTGAAGTTCACGATATATTTCTTCGTGTATTTGAATACTAAATATAGTGTTGAAAATGTATAACTAGATACCACTCCATGCGCAAAATTGTCCATAAATATAGTATTAAAGTTGTCAGAAAAATGCCGACTGCTGAGATATCTACACGAGCGAGAATATTTAACAAGGTTTATAATTTTTGAGAACTTTAATCATTGAGCTAACATACAGGAACACTTGAACTTAAGTATAAAGCCTTGAGGCAAATTTGGCTCAGTCGGAGCTTCTTAATTAGCAAATCACAGAGACAAATATAACGAGTTCATATTAAGAACTTCAATCACTTACTACAAACTATGCCCAGCATTCTGTTCACAGAAAATTATAATTTTTGGGAACTTACTGAGATTAATTCATTTCTCATTTTATAATAAACATGCTATTTAATAAGCATTGTATGTTTTTCCAACCTAATCATTATTCTCTAGCACATTATGAAACACGTGTCTTAAGTATATAATTAATTCAAGTATAGATCCATTAACCTATCGTCATTAAATCAATAGAGATACACGTTCAAGTTCATAAAAAAATAGATATGTTCAACAAGCCCATATTAATAAAACATATTTAATTGTTAGCAGTTATATCCTCCTGAACTGAAGTTCAACTTGTTATGTTCTATAGCTGCAATTCTTTTAAGAGATAATTTTGAAAATACTGTAGCATTCATATAATAGTTTCCATTGTTTTCCTGCTTAAGGTAATTAGTTTATTTTCCATTAATTTCGTTATTAATAATTCTTGTATGTTTAAATGAATATCATTTTAGATGTTCTAGACATGAGTGAAGTTATTGCTCTTTTTCAATCACATACATTTTTCGAAATATAGAGCTTTGGTTGTTTTATAGTTCGTTCGTTTTAGGTTTTTGGTACATTTACGTTTAAGTGTTTTCCATTTAGGGAAAATCTATTGTCCGTTCGGCCTAGGGACATTGTGTTATTTGAAACATAGATATATCATGGAGCAAGTACATACTAAAATAACAGAGTCACTAAAAACGGATGGGCTGGTGAACGGGCAATTTCTTAAAATTTGACCAGAGCTTGATGGGAAGGAGCGCGGGTCGTGTACATCTTTTTAATAATTATACGACAGCTTGGATGTTAAGGGCAAGATTTAAACCACAAAATATTAAGCTGTATTTGAATCCTCTGTAGTAGTATTAATAATTACCACTCAACAGCAAACATTTGCTTTGTCGCAATAAATTTAAGAAGCTGGTGTGTCGAATACTTGGAACGGATTTATATTTTTTCTAACTACCTTGATTACAATTAAATATTTGAAAATACATTCATAGCAAATATGTCTGGTTGTTATCTTGCAAGTAAGCTCTGATACTGCTTATTTAAATATCCTTATATAAGCATGGTAGAACATAAGGAGGTCAAAATCATATAAGAATTACATACAATTGGATAGACTATTTGGATTCAAATATGTATCATACTGAGGATTTTGGATATAGAGTTGAAAGCCGTCATATTGCTACTACACTTCTAATTTTTGGGGGGGCTAAGAACCGAAAGCTGTACTATCCAATCCAGAAAATTTTACAGGATAAGGAAAGGAAAATTCACTGTGGTAAATTTCATAGTGTATGGGTACTTGTTCCTGTTGTTCCTACAAAACAAAGTAGTTAAAGCATTATGGATTTACCTTCATTTACATACATTCGATATTTTAATGTGCAGAAGTTAATCACAATCTCAGTTTTCCAAAAAACGGGATATTGTGTTTTTTTTTCTAAGCCGCCCATGTCTTGTAAATAAGTGAATTGACATTTATTAATATGTATTAAAACTCCCAACCACAATATAGCCAGTAAAAGATTTTTAAACCGATAGAGCATAGCTCACTTGATAGGCAACGCCATGCCATTCGCAATATTTGAAAACTTTCTCACCGGCCACAAATTCTCACTTAATGTTTCTTTTGAGTCACACCATACAAAGGCTAGAATCGTACCTCAAAAATAGACCTACAACTACTGCCATCGAACATACTATCTCCTTTGCTACTTCGGCGCGAGTAAGAGTTTCATGAACTTCATGAAGAAATACAAACTCAAGTTAAAATACTCTACGATTGTTATATTTATGAGGTAGGGAAACGAGGGTTTAATAAGATTTATTCAAACACTGTAGCTGTTATTTTATATACAGAATTCGTATTTTAATTATACTGAGGAAATATTGGAGCCTAGAGTGTCTATCTCGGAAATTTCAATGCAATTAATATGAATTATGCGAAGAAAATATTACTTATAAAGAAGCATTCTTGACGTTTTTGTTATCAGGAATTTTCACCTAAAGTTCGTATTACAATTATTTTTATTCAGCATTAAAATGTGATATATTGATATTTACTCCGTCACAGTACACCATATCATGTATGCTTCAGAATTAAATTCAGCTTGATGTTCTAGTGAGATAAAAATTGTTTATGAAAAGCTGTAACGAAAACAAATCAATTGAGCTTTTTATATGTCTTACAAACATTGCAAAAATATGTTGGGCATTCTGATATTAATTTCTTTTACTTATTCACGGTTCTAAAAATTAATCTGCAAAGTAATAAATACAGCGATAAAAAACAGCAGTTAAATTGATAAAGATAAAAACAGAAGTGTAGAATTACGTCTTTTAAAACTAAGATAGTAATGCAAATAGTGTTTTAAGGTGAGTTATGTGCGTCCAATTGTTTTCATTGATTTGCTATCTTGGAATGTTCTCTTAACTTAATAATCCAATGTCGTTCTGTTACATAATATTTATTTTTTAAAATCAAAATTAATTATGTGATTATTAAAGGTATTTTTTACCATTTTTAGTATATGTGTCTTAGTGCATTTTGTTATTGTTTCTTTCAAGATATGTGAAACAAGTAATATTTTTGTTTGTACCTCATAAAAAGCTCCATCGACTAGTTCAAATCGCTTTTATAATATTTATCGTTTTATTTTAATTTCCTGAAATGTGACAATCTCCGAGTTATAATGATATGCCTTATATCACTCTAATGTATGTAGTTTATTGCCTTCGACAATTGTAATTGTAATTACTGAATTGTAATGTTTTATACAATTATAAAGTGGATATTTTCAGGTTAAAACAAATAGATCTCTGGTTCAAGTACTGACACTTATGTTTATTGAGGTTTTAGATGTAGATTACAGAGTTGGGGAAAAGGTACTTATGTTAGTAACTCTACAGGAGATATAGCAACTAATAGTTAGGAAGATATTGATACAAGTTTTCGAGCGACTTCATACGCTAACATTCGCTTACAAAAGTAATAATGGAAGGTTTACATAACATACTTCAAAATTGAGTATTATGAATGAAGTGCTGTATACAGCACAGTGATTTGACCAAATATTATCGCAGATACAATTCTTCTAAATAGCATTATCCGTAATGATACAACTATTACAAATTTATACATTTTCATGGTAGTGACATTGACTAGCAAAATATGCGTTAATGTAATTGAAAATTTCATACGTTATAAAAACATAAACCCACACATATTTGTTTATTATGTTACTGCATGTTTAGAAAGACTGACCTGCCGGGACATGTATTAACTATACTTTGTTTTCAAAATTGCCCCAAGTGAAAAATAGTTTTATTCAAAATATATAGAAAAGTAATGTTAGATGACATATTTAAACAAAAAAACATTTTATAAAATGTCGAAAAATGAGTATACAAAATTTAATGAAATTGCTAGGTAGCATATTTGAAAATAGCTCAAACCTTACAAGTGCTTATATGAACTTGTCTGCCAAATTGGAAGGAGGCCAATTCTGACAAATCTCAAGTGAGACGTCTGGTATACGAAACAATACAAAGAGGATAGCAGAAAATAATTGCATGTGTCAGATGGGATCTTCCGATTACGGAAGCAGGGTTTCCCTTCGCTAAAAGTGTGTAGCAACCACAAACACCCCCTCCAAACAAACATACACTGTATATTATTTATGTGTATGTATGCGCCCGCACTTGTCTGTCTCTCTGTGTGTGTTCGGACTGCATATATAGTTCGGTTATGAAAGTCCAAACTAGTGCTATAGCTCGGCTACGTTGCATTGCATATATATTTTTTAAATGTCCATAGCAAAGTGCACACGATGAATAACGTGATGACTTTCTAAAAACCTTGGTGTTTCAAAAATATCTATAAGAGGGGGGGCGGGAGCAACTTCAAAATTTCAAATGGCATAGGGGTTGATTTTGCTCACTTTGAAACGAGTATTTAATTTTGACGAACATTTAGGGGAAACACTTTCGATGGTTCATATCGTTACGCAGCTAAAAGAGGGAATTTGTAAGTCAACATTAATATGGTTTGAACATTTTCGGATGTTGTAACAAATAAAAGTGAATAAAGGCTCAAAGCTAAAATTAATTACGATATTCGATATGCATAATAAAACACTGGGATTTTTTTAAAAATGTGACGTCCAAAAATACATTTATTGTTAGAAACTATGATTAATTTTCCTCTTTCTGAAACAAACTAAAAATTCTGAAGTTTTATGGGAACTACTTTTTTATATATCGTGCCTTTTAGCAGTTACTTAAGGTAATTGGGAAGTTAACTGCTGACCTACAAATTAGACATTGTAACTCCTAAATAGTAAGATATATCGAAAAGTGTTTACTCTAACCATCTCGTGTCTGATACAAAGAAGTCCATACAATGCATTTTTCTATTCAAAAATGAAGTTACTTCGCTGACACACGAACATATATAATTGAGGAATTCCTGAGGTATATTAATACTGATCCTACCTATTAGCTCTTGTAGCTGCTAAACGAAATGAGCTCTCAAAAAGTGTTACCTATAAAATCTGCTCTAAGTTTAGATCTCTTTTCGAAGAGAACAAAATCATAGCCTATTGCTATTTAAAAAATTGAAGTTATCTCCCATAGTTGGCTTCCCCAAATTTGATTCTATATTTCTAGATTTAGAATTTGATTGTATGTTTGCACTTTGGTAGGGACATTTTCTGCCTCATAGATCTTGTGCTATACGAGCTTAGGTATAGTATTTCATTCAAAGTAAGTCCATTCGGCAAAGAAAGTACCTCGGTACTCATGGTACCGTTACTCATAACTGAGCCTTTGGATATAATTGCTTTTGATTTCTTAGATAACATTTACCCTTACTGTAAGCGAGTTGAAAGAGAGAAGTTGATGCATTATGTTATAAGAACACTTCGATCACAAATGCAAAATCATATGTAAGATTTAAGGTAAGTTTTCGATCTGATCTACAGTTGGAGTTTGTGAATGGCTTCTGTTTGTGAATGTTCGAGAAAGGGAATTGTTTTGGCATTTGGTGCAGCCACTACTAATTGTTGTATTTGATTCCACAGGAACTTCTCGCAGAGGCTGTGCACACGGCAGGAATCCAGACAAATTCTGAATTTGATAAGTTGTTACAGCATGTAAACTTTGTGATCGGGATGAGACGGCAATACTTCTCTTATGAAAAATCGTTATAAATGGGTATTTGAAGTTCCTGTAGGTACACATATACGAATTAATTGAAACGAGTTGAAAAGCAATTATTTGCTAAGAAGCAAGTAATAATTAGAAGTTAGTACTTACAATAGCCCGAGAAGGTGTCTGCTAGGAATGAACAGTTAAATTAAAACGTTTCTGGGTTATGATCTACAATAACGCATAAGAATATTTATTCCTCATTAAATCCATTTATTTATTTATTTTATTAGAAGTTAGTACGGTTTGAGCAAACTCCAATTAACACCGTTCTTGTAACAATGTTATATAACAATTACAAGAACAATAATAAATAATAATTATACAGTAAAAATAAGATCATCTTATTCCAGATTCTTATAACAATCCTCCAAAAATGGACTTTTAGTATGACCAAAAATCTGGTAGCAAAGGACAATTGTGACAATCTGTCGCTGGACCAAAGTCAATATAAGTTTTGAGAGGTAGAAACGATTTTGGGATCTGGCATTTTGTCTGGGTAATTTTAGGTGGAGGAAAGTCGTTGGTTATGAGTTTACCCTGCATTGCATTTTAAAGAAAGTCTAAGTCTTCGTGCGCCCATGTTTTTCAAGTCGGGAGAATTCAAAATGTATATGTTCGATTGTGTTGGACGTTAGGTATCCTGTGTTGTGCAATGCGAATAAAGGCATTTTGGACTTTGTACGAATACGATAAATTATTTGCACAGCCCCCCAAAAAAACATAGCCGAACATTTATAGCCTTTTAGTTCTTTGGTGGGCGTGATCTTTGTCAATTGGTATCTATGATTTACGAGCAGGAAAGGGATATGAGGGAAGGGATAAATACATGAATCATGAAGCATATAGAGTATTTTAGTAAGTATCAACCCTACATGTGACAGATATGGCTAAGGGAAAAGCGTAGGAAAATCCCAAGTTCCTTCAGAAGTTACTAAAGAGACGAACATAGACAACAAAAAGCGACTGTTCGAGATAGTGCAGAATGACAGTCACAAATGCAGAGATCACTACTGACAAAGATGTTGGAAAATTTCCAAACATAGAATCCGAAACTTTACTCTTTAGCTGCGGATTGTTGTATAATGTGAAATGATTACATATTGAAGTAAAACGTGCGGTCGTATGATACCATTCACAATTTAACTATTAAAAAGGAACTACAGGACACAAAATATTATATAATCTTTAGTTCAACAGGTTTAACTCGTGAAATTTATTGATGAAGCCCCTAACAAATCATGCACTGCACACAATGCTTTCTTCACACTTTAACAAACACATTACACTATCAAAATACCGATTATGTTTGTGTGGTGAAGACAATCATATGTGTGCAAATTTGTTTACGCCATTCCATAATTCAAAGACGTTCAATCTGTCCCCCCATGAAAATATTTACTACTAATTCAGCTGTTTACAACTTTTGTGTAAGAGTAAAAATTGCTTTTGTCGTCAGTGATTTTACTGTATTGAAGGCCATCTTCCGCATATAGGACGACTGAATCTGATTCAGTTTCCACTGACTCATCTACTTGGTATGAAATCCACCCAAAACATCACTCCAAATATATTCAAATACAATTTGAACAATCGAACAGGCCAGTTTGGGTTCTTCAACTGTTGTCCCGCAACGTGTCCTCCAATTCTAGTTCTTTACACATACTAACACATGATAGAGTGATTAATTGGCGTGTTTGGGGTATATTTTAACGTCTGTATATAGAGGGTGTGACAGTTACCCAGCACACTTCTTTTCCACTATTATATTAAGACGACTTTAGGACCCCACTTCTTCCTAAAGAGCGCCGCGAGGGGAAAATGTTATAAATGATGCGTACTGGATGAAAGGCGTTCCCAAGATATGTGTCCTATCATCGCAGAGTTATCTGATAGAAGAGCTCTTTGATTCTCATGGAGTAATGGAACGGCAATCCGTTAATTCCACCGCCAAATCGAGTTATATTTCTAAGAAGCACTTATTCGGTACTAAACCTGAAGACAGATAGAGAACAATCACCCTCTGAGGTCAATTGGTTGTAACGAGGGGCATACTATATATTGAGTATGCGCAAGACTATCAGAAGTCTGTTCACAAATGATTTAGCGCATATTTCCCGAAAATGTTGAGGATTTCGCGTTATCACAAATTACATGAAATTACTTAGAAACATGTTTGACTATCTTAACTATATTGATGCGCAATTCTACTGTTGGTAAAATATTCGAAAGCTCTTACGTCCTATCCGGACATGTACATTGACTTGTCCACTACTGCACTGTACCCAGAGTGTGAATGACAT
>JAGDQP010020169.1:1476-33729 GCA_022664845.1 Lepisma saccharinum | reverse complement strand
TCATACCAAATCAGTCAATTAAAAAATAATTTTAGGACTTGGGTTTTTAACAAATGTGTGATTTTTGGTAATTGTGTTACATTCATCAAAATGATCAAAAATACACAGGTTCATGTTTTAGTCACTTTTGGTTTTTGAATGAATTGTTTTTTAATAAATAAATTGTTAAAAATAAAAAGAACAACTGATTTTTGACGCGTTTTGAAACATTTAAAAGCAAAAATTAAATAAATTATTTGTCCTTGACAGCTCAAACTTGCACCATTCGTTTCAGAGCTTCAAGAGCTGTAATTTAAGTTAATCGTTGACTTTACTAGACCAATATTTATATTTTTCAAAATAAATAAAAACTTTTTAACTAAAAATCGATTTTTGAATATATGTTCAAGTTGCTTCTGATTAGAATGTATGTGCCAAATTTCATGATGGCATTTCGATGGGATCATGTTGATTTTTTTCTAACAAGTGAATAATTAGCTTAAACGGCAGTACGCATAATGGCTTTTAGGAAAGTAAATTTAATTGGTTGAAATGTGACATGCAGTATGGTAGAACAACCGAGCCGCGTAGCTCAGTGGTTGAACATTGGCGTAGCATTCGGAAGGTCGTGGGTTCGATTCCAGAGGCTCACCATCCTGACTGAGGTTTTCCAGGGTTTTTCTTCAGTGACACCAGCAAATGCCGAGATGACACCTTCAACACAGGTTCCGGCCGACACCTTTCCGAATCCTTCCCGCTTCTCCGGTCTGAGCCTAAGATGCCTAAAGGCCATAAATAGGATTCAATTAAAATTATTCAAATCAGGAGCACCGTGAACATAAACTAACTAACTAACTAACTCTTTGGCTTATAGAACTCGCAAGTTCATCGCCGCAGTAACAAACGTTCGCCATTGGATACTATCCTAGGCAACTGAATTCTATTCTAATTTTATTGATTAAAAGTCATATAAGTAGTTAGGCCTAAGTTATCAACGGCAAACTATTTCCTGTTGTCTTTCAACAATAATATAAATGTGTTGGAGATTGATTCTAGGACGAGAAAATACAGAAATGTGTTGGAGATTGATTCTAGGACGGGTAAATACAGATTCTTTTTTGTTCTGCGAATTTTCATCCTCATGTTTTCTTCCTGCTGATAGTCCGTCCGATTGTGACAATAATTTTGGGAGCTTGTAGCCTTGAATGCAATAGTTTCCGAAGATCATTGACTAAATGGGAAAGTAAGGAAATTTGTCTGGATGCCCAAAGTCAACTTCTCAAGGTCAAACAACGATGGAGATCCTAAAAGAAAGTTGGTTCTTGGAAAATCCAACTCTAAAATGAGGTTTAGAATGACGTTATATACATGACTGAAACATATATTTGTCGCATTAAGTAAGGCTGAAAAACACATTTCTTATGAGGAATAAATTAGTGCCACAGAGTACCTAACTCTATAGACGAGGTGCCTAAACCTATGTCCCTTTAAAATGGTTACAACGTAGTTCTTTCGGACAGACGGGAATCTCCAACAAATGTGTCGGTGATGTCTGTACAGCAAATCGGACGACCTAAGGAGGTCTAGGAAGGCTGTTGTTTGGCTACTGCACTCAGTAATTATACCAGAACCCCCAACTTTAAATGTTTTACGGTCAAAAATCGATATAAACCGTGCAAACGTCACTTATACCCTCCTAATTTTGACTTTACACCAATCCAAACTGAAAATCCTGGCGGAATCCCTGACTGCACTTATCGGTCGTCCTAGGGCGGGGTCGTAAACGAAACAATTTTAACCCACGCATATTGAGAGCGGGTGGTAGTGGATGGGCGAGACTATGATAATATGGTCTAACAATTTCTTTAGAACAATTAAATTAAATTATTAGTACGTAATTAACGTATATATTCTTATAATTAATATTTTGCCTGAGGGCAGGTCCTGACCCGAATGTTCCTGGGCAATATGAACTGAGAATGATTTGCCATTGTCTTCCATTAAATGAAGGCGTCCTAAGTAAGGGACCAACAGTTTAACGTGGACTCCGAACAACTTGTGCAAGGCAGCGAATGTTACCTCACTATGGATGCTTTTCACATTAATCGATCTGCTGCTATTCTCATCAATGTAGCTCATGGAAAACGCTTGATTTCATCTGTCCATCTTGCATTTGCACGTCGTCTTGGTCGTTTCTTTTCTCTGGGAATCCAATGTAAATGTAGTACATTCCTCGCCCATCTTCCATCTGTTCGTGTAGCTATGTGACCGGCCCATCTCCACTTCATCATCTTCACAGTGTTGATTATATCTTCTACCTTTGTGCCCGAATCCATTCATTTGTTTTCCTATCCCTCCTGGTTATTCCTAACATGCATTTCTGCATTGCTCTTTGTCTGACTCAATATTTGAGACGTTTCTGCCTTCACAGTCCAAGTTTCACAACCGTTCAATATTACAGGTAAGGCACATTGATTTTAAACTTATATGCTTGATACAAATTGGTAGTTTGCTTTTGAAAATAAAGTGTTGTCTTCCAAACGAGCTCGACGCCATTTAACATCTATTTTTATTTCATTCATCAACTTGGTATTCGATGTTTTACCGTGGATCATTATTTCTTATATTGCAGCATGTTGCTTTTACGTACATACATGCGTGTATAATTCACAGCCGTCATCAATTCACTACTGGACGAAGCCTCTCCAGGGGAAGGAGTTGGTCTTGGGAGACGTACTGGGAGAGAAGAGTCGAAGTTCTTAGTTATGACCGCCACTATTTACAGCAGCTCCCCAATTGCATCACGATGCTGGTGGACATCGTTCCAGACACATATGCTTTGGAAAAATTACCTTGGCTTAGCTCAGGTATCCAACCCGGGACCCCATGTCAGCAGTCAGCAACGATAACCACTAGACCAGCAGGGTGGTCATAGATATAGGTTGCCTAAGACACTACTTCTAAAAAAAGTAACCAGTTCTTACTAAAAATAACGAAAATTGAGATAACCAAATCGGTTATGCTCTATCGAATGGTGATATTTGCAACTTTCGGTGCTGAATCAAAAGATAAACTGTGAAAGAATACAGAAGCATCTCCTTTGCTAACCGATGCACCTTGGGGAATAAAGAAGATACCTATTGTTTTCAAGTTCAGGTTCATTCTTCACCAAGCTTCTCTCGTGTTTCATTGTTGATGTTTATTATGTATGAGATGAATAAGAAGATCATATTACTCGTAAGCAATCACCGTTGAATGCATGAAACTTGTATAAATTTTACAGCGATCAAGTTGTACATGAAAATATATGGAATGATATCAACTTCCTTATTTTATCAGCATGAAATATTAACTCCCTACTTTTGACAGTATTTTTTTTTATTTTATGCATATGCCACAAATTTAAATCAGCGTCCCTGATATAATATTGTAGCACAGTGTCGTAATTACAAAATGGGGAACCACGGGCACAACATGAAATGGGGTCCCCTTCCTTAATTCTACCAGACCCGTTCCATCTCAATTCAGGCATGGCATGTAGTGCTCAAGTCGTCGTGTAGTCGTATATTATATATATATATATATATATATATATATATATATATATATATAATTCACAGCCATATTCAATCCACTGCTGGATGAGGCCTCTCCCGGAGGGAGAAGCTGGTCTACTGCTCTCACGCTGACCAAACGTGTTGGGAGAGGAAAGCCGAAGCTGTCAGTATTCACAGTAGCTCCCCAATTGTCCTTGCGATGCTGGGTCAACACCGAAATTTTTTAGGCCCCCCGCCCGAGAATCGAATCCGGGACCGCTAGCAGGAGGCTCCATACTTACTAGGTTACGCAGGAGGCTCCATATATATATATACAGTATATAGATAGATAGATAGATAGATAGATAGATAGATAGATAGATAGATGTAGATATATATAGATAAAAATATGGGCCGCGGTGGATCTGTTGGTAGAGCGTTTGCCTCTGGTGCATTCTATAGGTCGTCGGATCGATTACTGCTCATGCCATGTGGACTTTGTGGTGGACACACACCGTGTGCCTGTGTTTTCTCTGAGTGTTCCCGTTTCCTCCCACTTTCTTCATTCCACCAATTCATTCCATCATCATTCATACGGCCTAAGCCATAATTGCCTAAAGGCCTTAAAGTAAATTCAAATTCTATTCAAACAATTGTATTTAAAACATGGTCGTCGAGTAGGAAAGGCTGTTCAAAATTTACGCTGCCTCCGAAAGTTATATAAAAGCAATATGATAATGAAGCCAATGTCCAGAAAGTTTATTAATAAATAATTAATTAAAAAGTAAATAACTTTTGGGAGCTGTTTCTCCACATCTTTTATAAAGGAAGCTGTGAATCTAATGCTGCAGTTTGGCGTCTTACGGCCTCCATATTGGCCTTGACAGGGAGTGGACGAGACAAAGGACCTTTATGACAGTTTGTTTCTGTGAAGTGGTGTTCATCAGTGTGTGAATGATTTGTTGTAGTAAATGTGGTGTTCAGTTGTTTTTCTTAGTTTTTAATTAAATAAATAAAAATACAATTTTAGTGTGGTTGATACCCTCTTTTCTGTGTGTGTGCAAATAATTCAGCGTTTTCTTCACATGAAATTGGTATGGTTTTTCTGTGAAGTGATGTGCGCCGTAAGAATGTCTGCTTAATTTGATAGGCATCGGGGGTCGGTTATATAACTTCAGATATGTGTGTTCCATGTCTTGAAATTCCTCTTTCTCTCCCAGAAACCCAAGCCTGATTCACCTACGTCCATATAACTAAATTTCAGCACATTAAAATTTCGATTCAAATACGTTGAATATTTTACCTTGCACTATAGTTGTTGCTACCTTTCAGAATGCACGTTATTTTCCCATTGAGCATTTTTGTTTGTTCTTCCGAAAACTAGTATATGTAAAATTTGCACGAAATCTCTACATGTCCGTTTTTGTTAATCGTGAGATTTAATGTTTTCCCTATGTTTTATTTTGGTATTTTGCAAAGTTTAAAGCTTCTTCGTTACGTATGCAAACCGTAAGTCAGTTCGCTCATGGAAACTCGTATTGTAAATTAATAACTAATCCAACCCTAGTAGACCATGTTTGTATTATCAGTATTGAAGGTTACGCTGAATGAAGTTTAAAAACTAAAAATTACATACGAAATGTTTTAGAAACTTTTTGAAAATATCAAACTAAATTGTTGCCCAGTTGTAAATAAAACATTGTAAATAAAAATCTTTTCGTTCAAAGAAATGTTATTCTTCAGTAATTGTGGAATTTTGACTTAACTGGGTTGAAGTATAGAACGTCTACCACATTTTGGAATATAAAAGTAACTTATTTCTTTTTGAAAAATAAGTACTTGAAATATATTCTCTGTTCTTGGACACAGCTTTTCACCATGTAATTAATTTACCCTCTTGTCACGTGAAATTGGCAGCATTCGAATTCTTATTTTGATGTTCAAGAGATTCTCTTAGGAAATTTTTCTTTTAAAGAAAATTCAGCAATTAGTCTATTGTGTTGCTAAAATTGTATTGTATTGTAAAAATGAATTACATTTTTATTAGATATTACTTGTGTCAAGGGTTTCATTATGATGTAGGTAGATAACCGTCACTGTGGTATTACTGGAAAGGTTCTTAACCTTTCAACATTTCAGTCCGCGAAGTGTTAATTTATTTATATGTGAGAAAGTAATTGCAGAAGTTAAAGTTTGATATTTGATCCAATGCTTTAGCAATTTTTAGAGAGTAGTCAAATTTCCCAAATTTTCCAAATTTCCCAGAGTGCATCCAAATTTTCGTGTCAAATATTAACTAGTGCGCGGCTGTGCTGAGCCTTGTACTATTATAGGGGCCTAGTTGCGTTAGGTCACTAAAATAGTTTTTGTGCTTTGCTTTCCTGCGGGATGTTCTCGCCTGCATCGCCCCTTTTTTGGGATGCTTTACTTCGTGGTTTAGCTTTCTATTTTTGCCAACTTTCTGCGTTTGGACACTTCTTTCAAGCTTCTTACATGCATGCTTTGTGTATTAGACTAGTGTATGTTCTGTCTTCAGTGTGGCTGAGACAGGGTCCTGATGGGTAGGTACCCTCCCTCCCTTCAGGTCCGATAGTGGTTTTTCTTTTGCTTTGTGGCCTTTCCTGTGGCGTAATGTCGGCTTGTCTCCAGGGTAGGTTTGACCACGTTGAGTTTGGGTGAGCCCCATTTCTTGCAATAGGGTGCCGCGGGCCTCTGGTTTTCTGATGAGTCTACCTACTTTGGTTGGAGCAGCCTATGGGACATTACAACGTCTCTGAGAATACGTGGAGTCCAATAGTCTATTCGCGCTTAAGATGCACTACTCTCTAACAAAGCTCTTTGTTACTTGCCATTCAGTAGACATAGTTTGAACACCTAACAAAATCCATGCCGAGGTGAACAGGAAAGTCGTCAAGTTACCAGGAGGACCTGGGTAGGCGTGTCAAGTCATTTGGCACTTCAATATATAGGTTTTTTTTATGAGAAATATAAATATTTATTTTCACGATGTACAATATTTCTTTTAACAAAAACTATTTCAGATTCGTGATATGCACTTTAGTTTGTAAAGAAATCTAATTAAAAAAAAATCGACAACATTGTAGAGTTTTGTTTGCGCGTAATTCATTGGAGTAAAATATGAGCTTTTAGAACTTAGGATTAAATCCAGAGTAAGAGGAAACAACGAAGATGAGATAGTGATAGATACTTTCGCGTTTTCAATAACTTGTATTCAATCAACCTGAACTTCAGAAATATATCAACGCCTAGCAATAGAGATTTAATCGTAGTCAGTAATGCCTGTGAATATTTTTATTGAATAAATACGTTTATGGCTAACGCCGTCTTCGCTTGCGAATGGCACTATTCTAGAGTTTTTAAATCAACTTTTTTCTATTCTTGAATCAAATTCAGCCCCACATGGAACCATGAAATAACAAAATATTTGTTTTAAAGTTGCAGATATCTTGAATTTCAGAATTCAAGCAATCATCTTATATTTCATATGAAAAATATTTTCGAATTTAGAATCGTATTCATAATGTTTAGAGTACAGGGATCTTAACTTGAAGGAAAATGGGATGCTATTTCATCATACAGTTTGCCTGACATTGAATTTTGGATTTTCCGCCTCAAAATCAAACTGAATTTTCTTCGCAAAATACAAATGAAAAGTAAGGGAGACAAACAAGGAATATTCATTTTCGGGCTTTTTCGGGATCTGTGCTTGCTGTTGGTGAAACGTCCTACTATTGAACGGAATATTCCTTTCGTGCTGAAACGTAGAACTGTTCGTGGAAAAAGCGTCAAAATGGTTGGCGAACCATTGCGTCTTACGAGGTTTTCAACATTATAATGTGTTTTTCTCGGAAATGCATTTTTGTGACATTTCTTGTTTTCCCCCTTACCATTCAAATATGAAATTTATGAAAATTGCACTTCTATTCAAATTTTGTTGTGAAATTATGTCAAATATATATACTGTCAATCTCAGTACTAGTTGAATGGAAATTCGAACCCACTCAGAATACTGTTATTCCTTGGCTAATTCTAAACAAGATTACTCTTTCCAAAATGTCCTTAGGATGCTCACACCCAAACATCCAGATGCCAAAAATTCAGCCCGTAACCAAACTTTGTATATCGGTTAGGAAGGTATCTAACAAAAATTATACAATATATTTTCTAGAACCTGCCGTTCAGTAGGAAAGGAGAAAATGATAGTTAATGAGCAAAATCTGATCTACAGAAAGTAGAAGCATTACTGTAAATATTCATTCAAGTAGCACTGATGGAGCAAGAGATAGAGAGTTAGACACGAAGAGTTAGGTAGTAAAAATGACGGAAGTCGTTATCAGTTGAGCACAGGGATTGGGGATAAAATAAAATAAATTATATTTGCAAAGACGCTTCTACCAAATAGAAAATTTATATGTGGAATAGAGTGTTAACAGCCCGCCCCCACCGTGTCCCCCTTCCATGTCTCGCTTCTCGCGGTGTGCATCCATCCCTGGTTTATTTATATATATCCTAGCTTTCAGTAGCCTCTCAAGCAATTAATAATAAGATGAATATATAAAAGTATATTTTGAAAGAAAAATTCTAAACTCGCCGGTAGTCGAACTCGTTTTTTTATTTCGTAAGCACTACTACTACACCAAGTTAGGAACTTGCAACCGGTGGTTTTGCCGTTGTATTTACAGTGCACGTGTTTCATAATAAAAACTCAAGTGACGTGCCTTATGATGACGACTTTCGCCGTTTTTCTATTTTAATACCCATCTGAGCGTTAGCTTACAGTGCGAGACGTCCAGAGTTCGAGTCCTGTCGCGACGTGAATTTCTTTTTTACATTCCCCGTAGCACCTGTGCTATTGTTATATTCTACAATATGTTTTCGACAGGTAAAATAAATGGCATTTCTTTATAACTTTTTATATTTTCATTTTTATTTTTATTTTTGCATTTTTGTTTAAAATCTGTGAAATTATCTGGAAGACTAATTATTGTGTGTTCACATGAAGAACAGAAACAGTATGAAAATAAGAATAAATAAACGGTTGCATTATACACGAGGAATTATTATTATTGACTCGGTAATAGTAGTGTAACCGTTTATTTATTCTGATTTTCATACTGTTTCTCTTCTTTATGTGAACACATTTGTTCTAGGTAAATTAGTAGATTTTAAATAAATGGTACAAAAAGAAAAATACAAATGGAAAAACAAAAAGCTTATAAAACAATAGCATTCACTTTACATGCCAAAAGCATAATGTAATATATAGCATTTGCATAGATACAACAGAAAAGTCAAAAAAGGAAAAATACATTGCGAGTAGGTCTTAAACCCTCGACCTTTCCTACCGTAAGCTAACGCTCTACCTTTTGTTCCAAAAGAGCTGCTGGAAGGAACGTTTAGAGTTATGCTTCTACTCCTCTTCGCACGTCATATCTCTCTCATTAATTATCATTTACACACTTCCTACTGAAGGGCAGGTTCTAGAAAAAATGCAGGATTTGTTAGATACTCTATCGATAGAGAAAGTTTGGTTACGATCTGAATTTTAATATCTGGATGTTTTGGTGTCAATTAATTAAAGGGAAAAATTTGTTCATTGACAACTATGTAAAGCGTATAACAACTAATGGTCCATCAGCGAGACTTCTCCGACTACGTAACAGGGAGACTGTAGGCTGCATGCCTAACAATTTTCAGACCTTAGTTCAATATCGGATGTTATGAAAACAGTCTTTTTCAGTCTACAAATTCCTTCATATGTAATTATAAATCAACTGAGACCCACATTTGAGATTTTGTAGGACAGTAGTCTATAGCCTCATCTACTGTCACACTACCGGGAGCTTCGCCTCTGGTCTTTCAAATGTTAAACTCATACATTTTACAGGACAGTCACATTAACTATACTTCCTCTTAATTACTCGAAAACTACGTATCGTAGGAAAATTTTGGAAAGAGAGTTTATGCCTCAGAATTTATGAGGAAATAACATGACTAGTCTCCGTGGGAGCGAATTTTTATTCATTTTGTATAACTTGCTTCTATACTCCGCCATAAGATTATATACTTACTGTGAAACATACAAAATAAGGTAATAAATGTTCAACAAGTGAGTTGAGGCCTAGTCGAAAAGACTGTGCACATATGCTACGGCCAGGCTTCGAGCGTCCACTTTGAATGATCTATGTCGTTGTAAATGTTTCGCTTAAACCTTTAGACCTACACCTCAACCCCCCTCGTAGCTCTAATCATAGTTGCTGAGTTATACGTTGTCGACGAACCTATCGAGATGATATATGCAGTATAGAACTCATCTTGCCGAGACTTTTCGAACAACACCTCAACCACTTTCGTAGCCCAAGTAGTTCCTGAGTTGAAAGTTGTCACGAGACTGACTGACGGACACCTTAAATTCATTTATATAAGACTGAGACCTAAGCATAAAAAGAATAAACATGAAGAATGATGACCTTCATAAAGTAAAGAGATGGATTAGCCATCTTGGAACTTCGCATATCAGCCAAGTTGTCTACAGTATTGGTTAACTCATGTAATCAGGAGAATTAGCCTGTGTGTATAAAACAATTGAGCCCCTCTATTTTTCTTCTTTCATGCGATTAGAACCGAATTCCAATCTGAAATGTGGCTAGAAAGTTCCTTTACACCTGATCTAAATGCGCGTAACAGTGTAAGATGGTAAGATATTTAAGATTTGAACCTCCCATCCCGATCAATGATATGGCATCAGTGCTCCTCACGTGAATTGCCGCGTAACTGTCACTTGACTGCCCAGGGAGGAGAATAAGGTATGTGCGTTGACCAGCTCATTGTCTCGCCTCTCTGTGTTTGGTGAAGAGCAATGGCAGATACCAGCGACTTCACTTTGAAGAAGCGCTTAGTAACAAGTGTGTGGGTTCATGAACGGAAACATAACAACGAAAGTATGACACAGGTGATGAATAGGCTTCGTGAACGGTTCGGTAAGGAGCCACGAAATCGTCAGCCTTTGATTATGTGAGGGAAGAAAGCTTTTAGCCTGGGAAGTGTTTTGGATGCCACCTTGCAAGTCGACCAGAAAGCGTGCTGCGGAGCTTGGAATCAAGAGGAGCACAATGCAACTGCACATGAAAATGGACTTAGGCCTGCAAGCATTCCGGTCAATGGCCATCAATGAACTAACGGACGATGACTTAAACCACGCGCCGGCAGGAAGCATGCAGGAACTTGTTGGAAGCCTTCCTCACCATTCCTGCTCGGAAGTGCATTCTTTTCTCTGATGAATGTGCAATTTATCGGAGTTCGCCGGATAGGAACATCTTCATATGGAAAAGGAAAACCCACATTTTTACCAAGAAGTTGAGAACAGTCCGCACGTAATGCTTTGGGCGGGGGTGACTGAAGAACACATCTTTGTTCGGGACTTCTTTAAGGGTCCGTGACCCAGGTTACTTATCTGGAGCTGTTTAACAACAGGATTCTTCCACAGCTGCAGAATTTGGGCATCAACGACACTGTTGTTTGCCAACACGATGGAGCTCCCTCCCACTTCGCACTTGCTGTTCGTGAACACCTGAATGAACTGTTCCCTGGCCGGTGGATAGGACGTAGGTCCCCGAATTCACCAGCCCCTTATCCTTGGCCGCCTCGCAGTCCGGACCTTACGACACCAGACAATGCCCTATCATCAAATCATACGTCAGGAAGAAGCGATACGTGGACACTGATCTTCCAGCATGTGACACCGCAGCTGCTAAAGCGGATGAGTAGGATGACATGAATGCGTATCAAGATGTGCAGGGATAATGGTGGTGCTCAGACGAACACTTTGGACAAATAAATGTAAGTGTCATTAAAGTGTTATTCAACTTACAATGAAATAATTGCACGTGTCAAGGGACTTTCTGGCAACCCAAATATATATAATTGAATGCTAGAATGTGTGCGTGAGCACCACACCAAAACGGCCTCACCGATTGCAATGATTTTTCGACAATGATTAGACAATGGACCGAACTAGGATGTTATCATATTTTTATATTCTAAAATTATTATCTTCAGAGATAAGCGACAACCTATTTTTTCATTGAATTAAAATGACTATGGTAACAACAATGGAATCACAAATTAATAAATAGTTTTTTTATTAATTAAAAAAAATTATATTCATAATGTTACCATACAAAACAAAAACTTGATCAGCACATGAACTGGACTGGCATTTTTATATTAAATTTAATCTGTTGGATCACAGAAACAATGAAATTTCATTTTAAAGCTTCTTAATTAATTAATAAATATAAATGTATAGAAACATAATTTCTGGCAAAGAAATTAAGTTCAGAAGATTCGGAAGGCCACCATCACAATCACTGCAGATCGTCATCATCAACTACGTCTTCGAAATCATTGAAAAAGTCTGTATGAACTGCTTTCTCATTTGCCGCCAAACACACAAACAGGGCCATCAGAACCTCCTACCTCTTCCATCTCCATGTATGCTCCAGGTTCTTCAGGAAACATTTCATCTGCTACAACGGTAGGCTTCATGTTAACGGTTACCTACTTGGATAGTGACAAACATTCCGTCAAATAAATCAAAATTACAGTAGGAATATCTCATCTAATTCCTTGCCTTTGGGTATGGCTCCCTGGATTGAAGCTACATTACCTCTTTGAATTGCCATGCTTATTCTTTGGATAAGAAAGGTGCTTGCTCTATCATCACCAGATGATTCTGTGATACGCTTACCTATTTCTTTTATGAAGTTGAGGCCTTCTTTCCTCCATGAACCACTGGATTCGACAGCAACGGGTATGAAATGGTACTTCTGTGTAAGGCTATTATATTTTCTTCTTTTTTCAGCTTCTTTTCTACTGGCGATATTTCCCGCCTGGATTGAGCAAAAGGGAGGTTGGAAGGAGCGAACGTGTCTGAGCAAGTGAAGTCCCAAATTAACGGTTTGCCTCTCTTCCAGGGTAACAGAGTCATCCCATCTGGTCTTTTACCGTCTGTTCTGCTACATGCAGTAGGTTCTCGTACTGCAGGAATGCCAGCTGAGATTAGTGCTCTCATTATAATGCCATTAACATTCGAGTGACGAGGATGTCTACCTGCGCTTTTGAAACAAGAAAGGCCATGTAATCCTTTTTTGTTTACTTCATTTTTACATGCCTGACATTTGTGACTTTCACAAATATCTGCACCCAGGCGAATTCCAACTGCTATTCGGAAACATTCACTACTGAGGTGAAGGCCGAGAGGGGGCGAAGGTAGAGCTTTGAGCCAAGCACCTACTTCGAAGAAAGACGCGGCAATTATTATGGCTTTGTCTTCTAAGTTTTCTGCAGTCTGAAGTAAAAAGGAGAGGTGTGATTTGATAATGGGCTCATCCCATGTAAATTGCTTTGATCTAGTATCGAGTTCGGGCAAGAATGATCCAACTAATAATGACCAAGTTGAAGAGCAAGTCTCAATCTCAGAATCCCCATGAGAACTGATATCATTTTGGAGAAGTGATTCTATCAGGCATCGGGAACCATATAATGACGCCAAGAAGGCGGGAATAGCCAAATCTAAGGCGCGACGAATGCCTAATCCTCCAAAATTGACAGGGAGAGAAGCCTGAAGCCATGTGTGGTCAGGAAGGAAACAATTTAGGATGGATTCTAACCCAGATTTAATGGTGTTATCGTAACGTTCAAGTAGATCTTCTTCTGTCCAAGAAGGCGAGCAACGCAGAAAATATAATTATCTTGGTATGGTAAAAGAAGATCTTAGTAAATAAAATGCTGAGTTTGCAGAGATCGATGAAAGACGTGAAAAGTACGTTTCAAGTTTGGCTATTTTCCCAATTAATAAGGATCTCCTTGAGTCAGTAGAGAGGGCAGCACCTAGAAGAAAAGCATTTAACGGAGACATTAATTGAATGCCTGGAGCCACTTCGTTGAACATTGTGAGAAGTATGTGTGTTTGTTCGATTGTAGTTTCTAAAAAGCCAATCTCACATTTAGAAAAATTAAGGTCAAGACCAATTGTAATTGCCTTCTTATGGATATCCTTTAATGTATTTAATATAGTATCCGGGTCTCCAGCTATGGTTCCGTCGTCTAAGTATCATATATTCAAGTCGGTGTTGATATTATTGACAATAGGTTGAAGAGTCATTGCAAATAATGCAGGTCCTAAAGGGTCCCCCTGCTGTATTCTTCTTTGAGATAATATGATATCCTTACCATAAAATAAATAGCTGGCTTGAGCATAACTTTGAAACACATATGGATAGATAGAAGGAAAATTATCCTTGACAACTGTGATCATTGCTTGCCTGTCTATTTCATTGAAAGCATTTTTGAAGTCAATCTTAAGGAAGGTTTTAGGCTTCTGGTGAGGGTATGAATAATATATGCGTGCAGTATGTGCAACAGCTTCTGCTCCATGTTGAATGGCTACTCCAAGTTGGTGTGGAGAAAGGTGTTAAATTAGCTGATTTTTAATTCTTCCGCATATAATTTTAGAAGAAAGTCTTCTCCATGTTTTCCCTATAGCGATTGGTCTAATGCCTCCACATTTCTTTTTCAGTGCTATAAGAGAAGCCCCGAAGAAAAATGTCCTTATTGCTATGGGCACTTCTCCTGATAAGATCATAGAAAGAAAATCACAAATAACCTTGGTAAGGCGATCTTTAGAGTCTTTAATATTATAAAGTATTAAATCTTTTAGGATTGAAGGACGCATGCTGTCTATCCCTCCAGCTGAACCAGTAGGAAATGATTTAAGCGCCTTAAGTAACTCGTTGGACGTAACTTTATTGACATCAATATTATGATCTATTAAGTTAGGGGGAGCAAATGCATACGGGTGCGAAGGATGTTTTTCTTTTAAGGCCCGGAAAATGGTGGGGTCTGTTGGGGCGAAGCTGTCTTCAGAAATTAGAAGTCTGACAGCACCATGTATGTCGCCATCAGAAAGTTTGTTCTCAATATGCTTGATCAAGACATCGTTGGATGATTTGTTAACATTTTTATTATGTTTGTATTTATTGGGCATGACAGTCATTGGATTAGTTATATCATCATGAGTGCTACTGGACCAAAGTTGAATTCTCTGTTTCACCCATGTAGTGAGATTAGAGATTTTTGCGGATTTTGAAGGCATGTTGAGAGTGATGTATGGGAAGAATAAAAATTTGATCCAGTGTTCCATATTATTAGATGTTACAATCTTCTGAAGGATTTCAATAAGAGCCTCAGCCATAGCATTTCTTGCTCCTCGAGGAACTCTTCGCAGAATGGGCACTGACGACTTAAGCCTTCCCAAACTATCAATCAGTTTAGAACTTTGACCTGTAATACTGCTACCTGAAATCAAGTCATGAGCAAAGGAAATTTGATTGGGTGAACAATATTTAGCGCTAGGCACAGATGCTCTCTTTTCCTTGCTGCTGTCATTATGACATTTACCGTTGTGTATCATTAGTCCTCTAGAATTGAGAAAGTATTTATTACATTTTGAGCAGAAATAATCTCTAGAATTAAAATTGACTCCAGCAGAAGTGCAGGACATATGATGGACTTGATTATTCATTGATATTTCATTGTTAAAATAATTTATGATTAAACTTGGAAGATATTGCTATTGTTGAAGAATTCGAAATCGTTAACGAACAATAACTGAAATTTCCTTTCTTCAACATGACACAAAACATGAATTGAACAAAATCACATCCAATATGAGCGAATCCATGTCGATTAACAGATCACTCATGTAGGGCAAGACACCAGAAGAAAACAACTCGCACTACATAGAAATGCTCTGAAAGATGGAACGGAGTCAACATGACACCAAACACATTTCTAGCACCGACCAGCGTCTCTGAACTTTGAAGTATCACCAAACACCTCAGGGCATGTAGGAAGACAAGAGTGGAAACATATACACCAATAAATCACAATTATATCACTAAAAACTAATAAATTCGCGGAGCCGAACTAAAACAAGTCTATACGGATCCAACAATTAAAAAAAATTGATAGTTGTAAATAAAATTATTTATATTCAATGTTTTAAAGCATTGTAGTGTTATTGGGCAGTAGTATTAGTAGTAGTATTTATATTATTATTAGTCGTAGTAGCAGTAGTTGTAGTAGTAGTAGTAGCAGTAGAAGTAATAGTGGTGGTGGTAGTAGTCTGCCTGAGCCTTAGATGCCGAAAGGCCTTAAATAAAAGTCTATTCAATTCAATACTAGTAGTAGTAGCAGTAAGAGCTGTAGCAGATCTGCACCATGGGGTCGCAGTCCCCGTAAAGTCCGGTTACAATAAAGGAGGTCGCAGCCCCCCCCCCCAAAGTTAGGGGCATGGTCCGCCACGGGGAGGTGAGTATTGGTGACAGTCCCGATGACTGTTGCGAACATATTTTATTCACCCTGCACTAACGGGCGGGCAAATAGGCTAGTAACTGATATAGTATAATGTGGTATTTTAATGAAATCTCATGTGCACAAAATTCATTTATGCCTTGTAATTTACTAAATTAAGGGAACATAAAACGAAATATCCACATAAAAGTATAAAACAAGCTCATTCAAAACTAAAACATGAGAACGAAGAAACACAAAAAATAAAAATCAATTTAACAAATTTTAACACAAAAGTTTAAATGTGTTTACAGGGGTTCGAATCTAATCGTAATATCAATCTAGATACAGGAATTGACTCTTGAAGGGTCTAACAGCTCTGAGCCTGTTGTGTGGGCGTCAAAGCGAAATATTACGTCACATATTATCAGCTGGTGTTCTTAGCTACGCAGCGAGTCAATCAACAGTGGTAAATGTTTTCTTGCACAAGTCTAGCCAAGTCTTATGGTTTGACAATTTTTGAGTGGTACACTTCGCATAAAAAAAATTGCAACAGCGAACGCCGTGCAGCTAGGCAACCCAAATGGCTCCTTCTTATCCCATAACCGTGTCTCGTAAACAGACCCCTTTTTCTCCTTCCTTCGTCTCGCCCATACTAAAATCAGCAAACATCATGAGCACGTTTTTTTTTTCAAAATAGACAAGTATTAGTATCGATAATATAAAAGAATAAAAGCGAGACGAATCAATATGCATAACTAAGTTGATGGAGCGAGAAATTGAAACACATGTAACGAAACATTGAAACCGATGGATTTTTGTTAGACAGAGGCAGAGAATTGAGAGAGAGAGAGAGAGAGAGAGAGAAGAAGAAGAAGAAGAAGTAAAGATAAAAATATAGAATTTAAACGTAGTAAAAAGATTAAGTTCAGGTCCCACACTATAGAGCTCACTTCCCACAAATCTAACAGCAATATAGAAGTGAATTTTGGACTTTATATTTGTTCAGAGCTCTTCGAATATATAAAGCGTGCTCCAAAAATTCATTAAGTCACTTTCAAAATGGAAAGCAAACTTGGTGGTCAGATTAAATACTCATGATTTCCAGTGAAACTCTAGAGTTTTGAGACACAGCTAGGATAATGTCAAAAGTGTAACACACATGCTTTTTTTGCGCGGGGTTCGGGTGCAAATTCGGTGAAGCTTATTAAATATACTGGTTCGGAATACTTTGTAATCAGGGATTCTGCCAGGATTTTCAGATTGGGGTGTGTAAAGTCAAAATTGGGAGGGTAGACGAGAGTTTTGCACGGTTTCTACCAACTTTTGTCCGCAAAATGTTAAAGTTCGGGGTAGCCTCTAGAATCTGGGGTTGACACCCTCACAGGGACCGGGATCTGGCGGAATCACTGATTGTAACAAAACCCAGTAGATACCATAGGCCATACCTTCTATTCCAGACTACGAATGCATAGTGAACATAAAAGGTAAATGAATGAATGATATTTTTTCTGCTTAATTTCTATCAGAAAGAGCCAAGATTATAAATCCAAACTGTATGAAAATGAAAAGTTACAAATGTTCAAAAGCAAAATTAGCATGTTCCTTATAGGTATAGTAAACTTTACATGTTCGACATTGCACACGTGAAAAGAAGAAACACATGTAATAATATGTTGATAAATTAGAGCATGGAAACGAATTTGATGCCAAACTAATATAAAAAAAATCTTCTATTGGAATAGCGATAAAAGAGGGGCATTTGCTACTCATGTCTTAAAATTTAGGAGTTCTGGACATGCCACTATATATTCCTCCTACTGAGAATATAACGTTTTAACACTAATGAACTAGTGTGTATAACAATTCGCACAAATGGAATGAACACGGCAGAGCTGAAACGGGTCACTGGCAGTCAGGGGATTCTGGTTAGTCAACTTTTGTAGTGTGTCGCCGAAATTCCCAGGTAAATAGATTTTCCAGAATGGGTCACTTATGTTTGGGTCAGTCCCTATCACCGGGTCATCGAAAGTGGCCCCAATTGGCTCTGGAACACGCACCTAAAGAGAGAATGTGTGTAAAGTAAGAGAAAATATAAAGATAAAAAAGATAGAGAGAAGAAGAAGAGAAAGACGCAGGGAAGACACGATAAATTACATCAAGAAAGAGAGGAAAAGAGAAAGATCAAGGAAAAATATGAAAACTATATCATATTTTATATATAGTATATATAATATATATATATAATATATAATATATATAACATACAGTATATATGTACACTATATACACTACATACAGTGTATATAGTATATATAATATATGAAAAGTATATCATTATGCTAAACAGCACACACACTGCTTACTCGGATTCTGACCAGTGATACTTTGTAAGTTCTCCACAATCCGGAGATGAATCTTTGTTTGAATACTTCAGTGTATGCGAAAAAGAAACTGGCTGGTGGGGAATCGAACCCAGGTTTTCAAATTAGAAGTCCAGCACGATAGCGATACTCAACAGGCGACTTTATTCAAAACGTTCTAACAAATTCTATATTGTTTGTTTCTACAGATAATAGCATGAAAATGGATACTTCATATCAATGTCGTGTTCTTAACTGTCCTGGTAGACCCCTGAGACTTAATTTGGACTTTTTCAACCAACATTCGTAAATCGTCTTCCTCTCTATAGTGACTCAGGTGATTCATTCCAGAGTTGGAAATATTCTCCATTTTGTATGAGAAGTGATGATTAGATTATTCACGATCGCTTTGAAAAAAATCTTCATCTTGAACAGGATTTGAACCAATGTTGGTTTCCTTTCGTACGGGAATGCTCAGCGTGTTTGTCCTGCTCCACATTGCCAACGAAAGACAGAACTCAGGAATTATGAAGTTGAAATGCGAGGAAGATGTAACATTGAGTATATTTGATATATTTTGTCTGTATGTATTCTGTAGTAAGTAAACACATGTGTATGCATGTCCTCTTTGTCATGTCGAATTATAAAATGAATATATTATGGCAGTTTTAAGAACAAATCCAGTTTAGGGTAAGTATTTTCACATTAAGATACGATCATTTATTGTCTTTTATTTTAACTAAATCAGCCTGAACGAAGCTAACATCGCCAAAAAATGTAATTAGCAAATGGAGTAGTTAAAACTGCAATTAGAAGTTCTAATACACTTCGTGACAAGTTGAACGTAATACAAATTAAAATTTTGACAGTTTTTATTTAAGTATCAAAAATCGTCACTTGCAGGCGATTCGAACCTATAACCATAAGGTTTCCTACTGCAGCAAGTGCCTCAGGATTGAATTTGATTCGGCATCATATGTCTATATGTTACGCGAGAGTGTAGATTTTTGTAAATTTCCGAACGGACTAACTTACTGACTGAAGTCGCTTAGCATCAAAATTATCTCCACATTTTCAACTTCTGTGGGATAAGAAAAGAAGAAAAACTACATGAACATGCAATAATGTTAGCGGTATAGAACTTGCTTACTCGCGTAGCCCTCATGGCCGAAGTCTTTCAGCCCCTTGGTTATTTTACACCCAGTCAATTATAATCTGAGCGCACTTTTAGCAGCTCTTAGAAAGTTTAAGTTCAGAAATTGAACTATGTGGCAACCTTGCAACAACATGAGTGACCACTGCGCGGGTTTTAGTACAATGAGTGCATTAGTGCACTATTCGAGTACTAATATTTGTGAAGAAAATAACGTTTGTATATTTAGTCATGGTGTTGCGAAAACTATGTGAATAAAAGTAATTAAAACTTTTCTCTTGTTTTTATTGTTCATAAAATAAATTATAAGACAGCGATGTTGCTATGTCTGTAATCATTAGCGATGAAGTTTTGCTTATTCCCACTTGGGACGTTAAATACGGTTTTTGAAACTTTTAACAAATTATATAATATGGTTCTCATGTGTATAGAATCTAACAAAATAGTAGTCAATAGAAGATTAGCTCATAAATGCACGAAACACTGTAACTGAAACAAAAATCAGCTTGATATAACTTTTACTTTGCTTTGATTTCTTTAAGAGTTAAGCTTGAAGGTGATCCAGTTGATGTCTTCGTGGCCGTGCGCGCTGGGTCACGCTACTTTGGTCCCTCCCTTTTCGTCCATAAAGCTGGCCACTCGAGTTCGAGTCCCAAAGCTTGCTCTTCTTTTTTCTCACAAAGCTCCGTCATCTATGTTCGTATTGCATGGACGTAATAGTTTGGTTCCTGTCAAAGGCAAAGAAATCTGACAACGATTACCATTCCTTCAATAAGGGTTAACCATTTCAAGGTTTAGTCTAATAATTATATCGACCGTTTTAATAGTCATATCAGAATGTTTAGAAAGGGGCAGTTTAATCGAGGTCATATTCGCTGACGTCAAACTTGAAGTCAGTGACTCTCTATCTGCTTTACTGTAATTTAATCAGTTGCATGAATTCTTAAAATGCAGAAGGCTAACCAAATGAAAAGCGTCTGCCAATTTTAAACACCAAATTAGAAACGGCTGGATAAATCGAGATCACTGAACCCAAATTTGAAGTCAGTTTCTCTGTACTTGTTTTCGTTTAGGCCCTAGCCTCCATTATAGATGGAGGAATCAAAATCAAGAGGTCCAATATTTTAAGGTAGCTAACAGACAGAACATACCAGGTGGACAGGAGAAATTAACGGAGCTTTCTTGTTCTTGCTCGATCTAAATCCACATTGTTCTCACCTAACGAATATCACTAGTTTCTTGATTTTGGTGAATTATACTATTTTAGAATCGCATTTCTTTAAGTAAACTTATATCAGACCACATTGCATGCACAAAGAATCAATTTCTGAGTAGTATAATAATGGTTCCAAATACGAGCTGCATTCCCCCTACTTTCTATGGTAAGTTAGAGTTTTACAAATGAGGCTGGTGTATATTATTCCCCCAAATACATCTAATCAAGTGAATAAAATATTTTACGATTTTGAAAGAAAATTATATTGGCGTAGGTAAGGGTTTCTCAGCGTGTAGGTCGCGACCCCCAGAGGGTTCATGAGTTGTGTGTAAGGGGGTCGCAAGAGAAGGTGAAAAAATTAATTTAGCTAGGGTTTGTAGTTTAAAACTAATAAATTTCGAAGACGATATTTTATTTTGCTTATTGTTTTTATAATTAGGGTCTACTAAAATAATGTAATTTGTTGAATAGTTTTGAATAATGTAATTAGGATGTTTATTATCAAATACAGCATATCAACGGTCGCATTTTGAAATGTCATATTTTAGTTGCAGGATGAAAAAGGTTGAGAAACGCTGGCGTAGGTGGAAAGCAAACCTATGATTCTCAGTGTGGAAAGTGCACATAGCTAATCAAGCTAATAACCACGCCAGCAATCTGTTGTTATCCAACGATCCAACAAATCAGCTTATTCTTATTGCTTGTTTGCTTACACACTCATTTCGCTTACTTGTGGTTGCCCCCTTTCCCTAAATATGATTGTATTCAGATATTGTATCGATGAGGATGACGTCTCTTCCGGAGGGAGGAGTTGGTCTACTGCTCCAACGCTGATCAGACTTGTTGGGAGAGGAGAGTCGAAGCTCACAACTGTGATCGCCACTGTTTTTTATTCACAACAACTCGCCAATTGTATCCTATTACGATTGATTCAAACATTTGCATAGTTAAAATTAACACAAAAAATTGACATCTATTTACAAAGTAGTTCTGTAAACATTTCATGTAACTGCCAGAGGAGGTTGAAAATAAGGAATAAAAATGTCGTGTGTGTATTGTGAAGTGTATTTTTTTGCCTTCTAATATTATAACCACAGCACGGGATTTTCGAAACAGCGAATATGTCAATATAGGTTCTGACTCCTACATTCAGTGTCCAAGAAGATGATATAGTCACGGAAAAAAGTATTACAGGAACAAGCATCTAGTTTTTTTAAATTTAGCTCTAAGATAGATACCCATAGCTTGAACCATGCCTCTTGCAGTCCCTTAAACATATCACGTCTTAGGCATAGATGAGTGTCTGGCCCATAAATATAAGATAAATGCACAAAACAAAAACAAACAAAAAAGACACTAAATATTATGTTCCCGAAATACTTTTTTGGGTTTCTTTACGCCTGGAAATTGTCCCTTAAATATGCGAGGGACTATCGACCCCACAGCACATGTTTGGCAATTAAATTAAAGTAACTGAATAAATACTCCCAGACAGTACGCAATAAATATAGGCTCTACACCATAGAAAGGTTGCTATATTCTCACTATATACCAGCATTATTCATGCATGAATATTTTCAATACATAAAGTATACATTTTATGTCAATGTCCGCCTTAGGAAGACTTCAGGATTATTGTTAACTTTCCAATTACATTTTAACTTTCTGCTACTACTATGCTTTTTATCTTTGTTACGTTAAAATACAAGATTTTGCAGTGTAACGTGCACCTTTCTCTAATGTTCAAGGCTACTTTTATTCTAAGGGAATATATTAGAAATATTCCCTGTATTTTTTCACGATACCAAGCATTCTATTCCCGAGACAAGTTCCTGCATATTTCTAATTACCTAGGAATACTCCCGGAATATTAGGAATAAAAATGTAACAATCCTGGAATATCCTTCTTGTAAGAAAGTCATTTTAAACACATGCATAGAATGAGAAACGAAATAGTTTAAAAACACGCAAATATTCGTATCATAGAACTTTTGACTTTTGCTCTGGAAAATACATTTTAAGAGAAAAACAGAGCAGAGTTTACTTCTATAATATTCAATGCTGTTCTACAGGGTATATAAAACTCTCACTGCAATAATAATAATAATATTACTTATTAATATAAGCGTGACTTTGAACTTCCATGGCGCATGGAAACTGCATATGCTGTTATTGTTTATTTAATTTTTTACTGGGCTTTTGTTATTTCGGATATTAGTGGGCACTAATTTGTCTATAAGTCATTGAATAAAGAAATTTTAGCGTGCATTTAGGTTTAACGAACTTACAGAACCAAGATGCCTATTTCCAAAAATGAACTTAGTAATTCATGGATTCTGTCTTTAGTTGGCAAAATGGAGTAGAGGGAAAGTGCTGGATTTTCAAGTACTAAAGCAAACCAGCATAGATTCAAATCCTGTTCAAGCCAAATTTTCTTTACAAAGCGGTCGTGAAGAATCTAATCATTACTTCTCATACAAAATGGAGAATCTTTCAGACTGTGGAAACAAATACCTGAGTCACTATAGATAGGTAGACGATTAACGAACATTGGTTGGGAAAGTCCAAATCCAGTCTCAGAGGGTTACCAGGAAAGGTAAAAACAAGTCATTGATCAGAAGCATCCACTCTTCATGTTATTATTCATTGAAATAAACACTATACCATTTGTTAAGCACGTTTTGGATAAAGTCGCCTGTGGAGTATCGCTATCGTGATGGCCTTCTAATTATTTGAAAACTTGGATTCGATTCCCCCACAAGCCAGTTTCTTTTTCGCATACACTGAAGTATTCAAACAGAGATTCATCTCCGCGTTGTAGAGAACTTACGAAGCATCACTGGTCAGAATCCGAATAAACACTATGCGTGTCGTTTAGCATAATGATAACATACTTTTCATGTTTTTCATTGGTATTTATCTCTTTGTTGATGTACTGTTATCGTATCTTCGTTGCTTCTTTCTCTTCTTTTACTTCTCAAACTCTCTATTCATGTTTATTTCTTCTCTTAATTTACACACACTCTTTCTGTTTTTGCGTATTCCACAACAGGCCACTTTCGATGACCCGGTGATAGGGCCTGACCCAAACATAAGTGACCCGGTAACCCGATTGACCAGGTCTGAATAATCTGTTTAACTTTGAATTTCGACGTCGTATTTTTCGTGTTCTCGGGCTAACATCTCCGATCCTGGTCACCCCTGAAACAAACACTGTTCAAACGCAATGAAATAATTAAAATCTCTCCATCCTCCGGGTTATCAGATCGAATCACCGCTTCAGAATTGGTTCGAATCTTAAACCTGATGACACACTCCAAAATCTGACCAGCATCCCCTTACAGCCGGTGACCCGTTTCAGCTGTGCCGTGTTCATTCCATCTGTGAAAATTGTTATACACACTAGTTCATTAGTGTTGTAATTATTAAAACGTTATATTCGCAATAGGTGGGATCTACAGTGGCATGTTCGGAACAGATACATTTTGAAATATGAGTAGACAATGCCAACCTTCTTTCGCTATTTCAAGAGAAGAATTATTTTTATATTAGTTTGGCACAAAATTCGTTTCCATCCTCTAATTTATCTACATACCATTCAACGTATTAGCTTTTTCACGTTTGAAATATGCAACATGTAATGTCTGCTATGCCTATAGGAACATGCGAATATTTCTTTTGAACATTTGTAACTTTTCATTTTGATACAGTTTGGAATTATAATGTTGGCTCTTTCTGATTGAAGTTAAGCAGAAAAATTATAATCCATTCATTTTGTTTGTATGTTCAATTTGCATTAGTAGTCTATAATTGGAGGTATGGCCTACGGTATCTACTGGGTTTGTTACAATCAGTGATTCCGCCAAACCCCGGCCCCTGGGGCGTCAAGAGTATCCCCAACTTTAACTTTATTTTCACGGTCAAAAGTTGAGAGAAACATTGCAAAGCTACCTACACCCTCAAAATTTTGACTTTACACCCCCCAAACTGAAAATCCTGGCGGAATCCATGATTAGAATGTGTTCCGAACCAGTACGTTCAAAGAGCCCCCACCGAATTTGCAGGCAAACCACACACAAGCAAAGCATGTGCGTTGCACGTTTGACCATATCCTAACTGTGTCTCCACTGCAAATCATGTGTATTTAATCTGACCATCAACTTTGGTCGCAATATTGAAACTAACTAAATGAATTTTCAAGCACCCTTTATATATTCGAATAGCACTGGAAAAAATATAAAATCCAAAAGTCACTTTTATCTTGCTGTTCGATTTGTGAGCACTGCACTTTACAATGTTAGGTTCTTTTCTATTACATTTAAATTCCATATTTTTATCTGTACTCCCTCTTCTTCTTTTTCTTCTTCTTCTTCTTTTCTCCCCTTCTCTCTCTCTCTCTCTCTCTCTCTAACTTTTTTGCCTTTGCCTAAAGGCATCCATCGGTTTCAATGTTTCATTTTGTGTGTTTAAATTTTTCCCTCTGCCAACTTACGTATATTGTTTCGTCTCGCTTTTATTCTTTCATTTTATCAATACTAATACATGTCTATTTTGAAAGACAAAAACCGGAAAAACGTGCTCATGATGTTTGCTGATTTTAGTACGGGTGTGACGAAGGAAGGAGAAAGAGGGGGTCTGTTTACCAGACACGATTATGGGAAAAGAAGGTGCCATTTGGGTTGCCTAGCTGCACGGCGATCGCTGTAACATTTTTTTTATGCGAAGTGTACAGTATTCCGGACTTGCGTACTCATTAACCATTTTCTATGGATCCAGTGAAGTGCATAATGCATCACACTGGATAGAGATACTGTTACAAAATCATAAAATTATACCTAAAGGGAATTTATAGCAAAATATATCTTAGTAGTAAACATAAAAAATACACGATTGAAACCAAAGGATGATCCTGATAATGCACAAACGACCGAATCCAATAATACTTCAAGATAGAAACAGAAAACAGGGATCCTGCCAGATCTCACAATGAGCTCCCTCCAAATTTTTCTGGAGTAGCGCCCCTGCCCCACTACTTTTAATGTTTTACGGCTAAAAATCACAAGGTGGAAAACCGGAGTAGCTCAAATTAAAAATAATAAAAATATGGTAGAAAAGTCGCGTCTAGACATTTTGCTTTATAAAAGTCACTCAACATGGATCGACATTATGAAGTAAATATGAACAGAAAACTAAAATAAAACAAAGAAGCGTGGGAAGTACCGCACTGCCCTCTTTGTACCCAAATAAACACCTAAAAACGAGATAAAAAAAATTGTGACTTGATCTCTCTCTTAAAATATATTCCACCAATCTATATTCATTTTATGAAACTTGTCAACAAACTATATAACGAAGAATGTATTACAAGGTGCGAAGTTCTGGCGGGTTGAGGGAATTTCCCCTCACCAACAATCTGCTGATTGAGTTTCTCTCTCAGTAAAATTTCCCCGGGAGGGTTAAGATCATTATAATGTCATTGGGAGGACAATATTAGAAGGAATCTTCGAGAACTAGGTCCAATGGCGAACGTTTGTTCCTGCGGCAATGAATTTGTAAGTTCCGTAAGCCATAGAGGTAGTTAGTTAAATTATATTCAAATCGAATTTCGGAATTAACTTCTAAAGTTGATATTTTGTCGTCTGTAGTGCATAGAAGCGTCTCGAACGAGAAAAGCATATACAGATCCTGCAATAGGAGATATTTTGTTCGTCCAGCAGTGGCGGAAAATCGTTGAAGTATATGAAAGTTGGAAATTGGCGTGGACTGCCCGTGGTTCGCTAGTTTCAAGAAGAGGTTTATTTTTGAGCAGAGACATTGCCATTCACTTGCCGCGTTATTTGTATTCTGTAATATTATTATTGTTATATGTACTATATTGTTTTTACGGAGAATTGTTTGAACTGCCGTGCACCTGCATGAATGATCTTAATTTTAGCTTATTCATATGTATTGGTCCTGTTTATTTTATTTGCAATTTTATACTCGCGTGTGTTGCTCTATTGAATTAACGTTCAGTATTGATATTCCTGTAACTGTAAAGCTATTGAAGTTCGATCGGCACGCGTAAAGAATCTATATTTTGACAGAAAGATTCAGCAATATCACGTACGTGTCATTGTAAGTCGGTTTCATCACTTGTTTTCGAATATGAATTTTGAAGAAACTCTGGGGCCAGGTATAGATAGTAGGTGTGATGCATCTAATCTTTATATTTCGTTTGTACTACTTTTTTGTTATAATTTAAGGTGTGCGCACGTACTAGTTCATGTGCCTGTTCATGGATGACTATAAAATAAGTGTCCAAAATTTTGTCAAACCTACTTCCTCTGTTTGTGAGAGTCCTTTCGGGTATAGTTCAGTTGAAAATAGCGTGTTGACACATTTCTTGTTCAATTTCGATATTCATTCAAAATCTCTATATTTACGTAAAATTAGTAGCTTTTTCAGTTTTTCTTGAGTCATTTCTTTTATCGGTAACTTTTCTATCCTTGATCTTAATAGACTCATATGACAGATTGCATAAACCATTATTGTTATCCTTCGTAATAAAGAAATACTGTACTGTGTTGTATATAATTTATTTCCTTCTTTTGTATATTTAGTTACTATTATATAAATGTTTGGTTTATTCGTATGTTCTGTTTTTGATGCCTGATAAATTCTTTGTCCAGTAAACCTTTATGTAGGCGAATATTTGGTGCTGTTTGTCGCGCAGGAGAGATTTTCTATAAATATTTTCGCTACCTTATATTTAGAGAGAACCTTCAGACTGATTTGACGTTCCAAATTAAAGCCTTTGAATGAGTTTGTATCGATAAGACCAGCTGACGGGTCTGCAATTATCTCATAAGATAAAGTAGAGTATAAAAAAAACTTTTGATCTGAATATATGCATCGAGGAATGTAGTTTAAGGCTAATGTAAAGCCAAGATCTCCAGCAAGAGATGGCAGCATTATGTCCATATATGCCTAATGTACTTTTATCATTGCACGGAATTTCAATGCTGCTTCTACAAATTCAAGCTTAGAGAGTTCAAACTTTCAGGGAAGAGAGCTCATTACTAATTTAAGAGTTCTATCCGTGCCCATTTTTATTTTCTTCTTCGTTCCTTGTAGGAGCCTCATTAACATTTCGTGCAACGATAAAAATTTACGGAGATAGTGTTGACATCTTATGTTGGAGAACTTGGATTTCCATTAACCTTAAGATTTAAATTCTTTAATTTAAGAACGTATTCAAATTCTTGCGTACCGTGAACTGACTCAGCTGTAGTTCTGCACGTGTAGTAGGCGATAGTTTTGTTCTACTCAAAAATAACATTTAAAGTTAAACATAATACTACTTACCTTTATCTTGGCTGTTAACTCTGGTATATAAAGTTTATGTCCTGGTAGCCAAGTTTACATCAAGGCCGGGATAACCTTGCTGTGTCATTTTCGTGAATGTTTGTCAGAAAATAAAAATAAAAACACATACGAATAATCAGTTGTATAAGAAGTATATTATTCGTTACCCACTTGCACATTTCATTTGAATATATATATATATATATATATATTTCATATTCAGCCGTTTTCTATCCACTGCTGGATGAAGGTCCTTTTTTTCACATATCTGCTGCTATCCTCATCCATGTAGCTCCTGAAAAATGCTTGATTTCATCTACCTATCTTGCATTTGGACATCGCCTCGGTCGTTTCTCTTCTCTAGGAATCCAATGTAGTACATTAGTCCTCCATCTTTCATATGTTCGTCTAGCTATGTGACCGGCCCACTTCCACTTCATCTTCTTCGCACTCTTGATTACATCCTCTACCTTTGTATGTGCGCGAATTCATTAACTTGTCTTCCTGTCCCTCCTGGTTATCCCTAGCATGAATCTCAACATTGCTCTTTGTCTGAATCTCAATCTTTCAGTCGTTTGCTCATTCAATGTCCAAGTTTCACAGCCGTACATCATCACAGTTAAGTCACATTCATTATAAACTTTACGCTTCAGACACATTGGTAGTTTGCTTTTGAAATTAAAGTTTAGTCTTCCAAAAGAACTCCACGTCATTTTACATCTTTTATTTATTTCATCAGTCAACTTAGCATTCGATGTTTTGAGCTGTCCTAGGTAAACATACTCATCAACTATCCCTATTGTCTCTCTGCTAATCTTTATTTCCCTCTTTGCAGCATGTTGATTGTATATGACTTTTGTTTTCCTTAAATTCACTTTAAGTTCTATTTTCGAGCTCTCATGTCAGCTCTTCCATTCTGGTTTGTAGTTCTTCTTCACTTGAAGCAAACAAGACTATATCATCAGGGAAACGTAGGTGATGAAGATATTTGTCCTTGATCTTTATTCCAACTTCATCACAGTTTAAATTCTGAAAGACACTCTCCAGGATAGCTGAAAGCAGTTTTGGAGAAATTGAATCTCCTTGCCTTACTCCTTTCCAAACTTTTTTTTTCTTTCTTTCTTGATGCTGTCTAATGATAGATGTAGCAGTCGAGCAAATGCTTCGCAGTAACTTGATGTGTGTACTTACGATGCCGTGATGTTCAAGTGATTTAAGTACTGCTGCCAAGGAGACCGAATCGAAAGCGTTTTTAAATTCTATGAATCCTAGTCATCGCGGTAAATCATATTCATTAGTATTTTCCACAACTTTTTTCGATGCTTGCATGTGGTCCATTGTGCTAAATCTACGAGGAAATCCGGCTTGTTCCCTTCCCTGGTTAAAATCTAAGTCTCATTCAATACGATTCAAAATAACTTTGGTGTACATTTTGTATAAAACTGACAGTAGACTCATTGGTCTGTAGTTTTCGAAGCGTTTTTTGTCCCCTTTCTTGTACACTTCGCACCAAAAAAATTGTGACAGCGAGCGCCAAATGGCACCTTCTTTTCCCATAATCGTATCTGGTAACCAGACCCCCCTCTTTCTCCTTCCCTCGTCTCGCCCATACTAAAATCAGCAAACATCATGAACACATTTTTTTTTAAAATAGACATGTATTAGGAAGTATAAAATGAAACAATAAAAGCGAGACGAAACAATATACATGGAAGGAGAAATTTAAACACACACAATGAAAAATTGAAACCGATGGATGTCTTTAGGCAGAGGCAGAGAAATGAAAGGGAGAGAGAGAGAGAAAAAAAAAGGGGAGAGGAGAAAAAGAAGAAGATGAAGAAGAGGAAATAGATAAAAATACGTAATTTAAACGTAGTAAAAAAGAACCTAACATTGTAAAGTGCAGTGCTCACAAATCGAACAGCAAGATAGAAGTGACTTTTGGATTATATATTTTTTCCAGTGCTATTCGAATATATAAAGGGTGCTTGAAAATTCATTTAGTCACTTTCAATATTGCGACCAAAGTTGATGGTCAGATTAAATACACATGATTTCCAGTGGAGACACATTTAGGATAATGTCAAAAGTGCAACGCACATGCTTTGCTTGTGTGTGGTTCGCCTGCAAATTCGGTGGGGGTTCTTCGAACGTACTGGTTCGGAATACATTGTAATCAGAGATTTCGCCAGGATTTTCAGTTTGGGGGGTGTAAAGTCAAAATTGGGAGAATGTAGTTAGCTTTGCAATGTTTCTCTCAACTTTTGTCTGCGAATAAATGTTAAACTTGGGTATACTCTCGAGGATTTTGGGCTGACACCACTCACACAGGCCGGGGTCTGGCCAAATCACTGATTGTAACAAACCCAGTAGATACCGTAGGCCATACCTCCAATTATAGACTACTAATGCAAATTGAACATACAAACAAAATGAATGGATTATAATTTTTCTGCTTAACTTCAATCAGAAAGAGCCAACATTATAATTCCAAACTGTATCAAAATGAAAAGTTACAAATGTTCAAAAGAAATATTCGCATGTTCCTATAGGCATAGCAGACATTACATGTTGCATATTTCAAACGTGAAAAAGGGAACACGTTTAATGGTATGTACATAAATTAGAGGATGGAAACGAATTTTGTGCCAAACTAATATAAAAATAATTCTTCTCTTGAAATAGATAAAAAGAGGGCCATTTACTACTCATATCTTAAACATGTATCTGTTCCGAACATGCCACTCTAGTTTCCAACTATTGTGAATATACATTTTAATAACTACAACACTAATGAACTAGTGTGTATAACAATTTTCACAGATGGAATGAACACGGCACAGCTGAAACGGGTCACCGGCTGTAAGGGGATGCTGGTCAGATTTTGGAGTGTGTCATCAGGTTTAAGATTCGAACCAATTCTGACGCGGTGATTCGATCTGATAACCCGGAGGATGGAGAGATTTTAATTATTTCATTGCGTTTGAACAGTGTTTGTTTCAGGGGTGACCAGGATCAGAGATGTTACCCCGAGAACACGAAAAATACGACGTCGAAATTCAAAGTTAAACAGATTATTCAGACCTGGTCAATCGGGTTACCGGGTCACTCATGTTTGGGTCAGGCCCTATCACCGGGTCATCGAAAGTGGCCCGGATTTAGCTGTGAAACACGCACAGAAAGAGTGTGTGTAAATTAAGAGAAGAAATAAACATGAATAGAGAGAGGGAGAAGATGCAGAAGAGAAAGAAGCAGCGAATACACGATAACAATATATCAAGAAATAGAGGAAGTGAGAAATACCAATGAGAAACATGAAAATTATATTATCTTATGCTAAACAACACACATACTGTTTACTCGGATTGTGACCAGAGATGCTTCGTAACTCTCTACAACTTTGATGAATCTCTGTTTGAATACTTCAGTGTATGCGAAAAAGAAACTGGTTTGTGGGGGAATCGAATCCAGGTTTTCAAAATTTGAAATCCAGCACGATAGCGATACTCCACAGGCGACTTTATCCAAAACGTGCTTAGCAAATGCTGTAGTGTTTCTTTCTAAGAATAATAACATGAAAAGGGAATAGTTCAGGTGAATGACATATTCTTAACTGTTCTTGTAGCCCCGTGAGACTGGATTTGGACTTATCCAACCAACGTTCGTAAATCGTCTACCTGTCTTTAATGACTCAGGTATTTGATTCCACAGTCTGAAGGATTCTCCGTTTTGTATGAGCAGTTATGATTAGATTCCTCACGACCGCTTTGAAACAAGTTGGCTTAAACTGGGTTTAAACCTACGTTGTTTTGCTTTAATATTTGAAAATGCAGCACTTTTCCTCTACTCCATCTAGCCAACTAAGAATAGAAACCATGAATTACTAAGTTCATTTTTGGAAATAGCCAACTTCGCCCTGTAAGTTGTTTAAACCAAAGTACACGCTAAAATTTCTTCTTTCAATTACTTATAGACAAATTAGTGACCACTAATATCCGAAATAACAAAAATCCAGGAAAAATTAAATAAACAATAACAGCATATGCAGTTTCTTTGCACCGTTGAAGTTCAAAGTCACACTTATACACTGTAAAAACTGGAGACACAACGTTCATCAAAGCCTCCACTTTTTGGATGAAGCTACATTCAGCCAGTTTTCGGTTGAACTTTGTTCTTTCTGTAAAACTTCAAAATGCGTATATACCTATATATTGATTACTTCAATATCCCTTTCCAATATTTCCCTTTTATCAATTTATATATATATATATATATATATATATA